>JAGGCT020001282.1:0-25000 GCA_017654935.2 Phymorhynchus buccinoides
TTTTTTTCCGATTTGATTATTTTTGGATAGATTGTAGTTTCCAGTCTTCATGTCATTGTATTTTGATTTTCAGAAAATGTTCTGAAAATCTTATCTGAAATCTAAAATGTTGGTTGGATTTGGCATGTTTTGGTTTACTGGTCTTTTTGGGGTCTTTTTTTTCTCTCTATTATTACATATTAGTTTTCTCCCGCAAAACCTCCACTTTTCCCCCTCCTCTCTCCACCTATCCTCCACTCCTTCTATCTCTCTCTGGGTTTTTTCTCTCTCTGTCAGTACTCATCCCACCGCCATTCTCTCTCTCTCTCTTTTCTTCTCTCTCTCTCTCTCTCTCTTTATTCTAAAATAAAGTCTCTGAGTCTCTCTCTCTCTCTCTCTCTCTCTCTCTCTCTCTCTCTCTCTCTCTCTCTCTCTTTTAGCATTTTCTCCTTTCTTAGTCTCGTATATCTTGTTAATGATGTTTTGTTGTTTAAAATATATAAACATTATTTTTGTGTGGCATTACCTTACAATCAAACGTAACACTTGAGCAGGGGGCTTCCTAACTCAGTCAGCATTAGTTTTCAATCTAATCCACATGGATGTGCCACAATGTTCAGCAGTCTTCATCTCGTCTCATCATCTGTTATTTCCCTGTTAACGAGGAGTGTGATGATCCTTGAATTCCTGAATCCGTCAACTGAAACAGCATTACCAGTTTTAGAATTGTACTCACATCAACAAGACACTGTTCTACTACAGCAAAGCCTCCCATCTCAGTCTGGAAAAAGAGCTAAGAGCTCGAAAGCTTGACTAACCCCCCCCCTACCAAGGATCAACAGCTCCCCTATCAAGGTCAGCATTACTAGGGTTTTCAACTGCAGTGGGAAATCTTTTTTTTTATCTTTTGTGAATGACTATGATTCTCAAAGTAGGAGATATTTCACTGTTTTCAGCATGGGTGAGAGTAGTCCACGCATGCTCCTGAAATGAGGATTGAAAAAGCTGATAGAAAGAGTCTTCGGGATTGGCCATCTTGTCATCTGGATGCGTATTCTTATCAAATCAAACATTTCTGTCAAAATTGATGGCAGATTAAAGCAAGATGTTAGGCATACGATTCTTAACACTATCCCCACCCAACCTGTAGACAGTGACACACGCGCACACGCACGCACACACACACACACACACACATTCGCACACACACACACATTGGGAGTTAGAGTGTATTTTTAATGCGATCACCACTTCAGTCAGGATTGGGAAGATTCAGAGAACATTGAAACATGTTAAATATTTGAGGATTGAGAGAATGTTTTACTTTCACCCATGTATTTGCTGTCTCTCGGTGCACAGCTTTATGGATTACTCGTTAGTTGGCCTTTGGGGACTCTCACAATGCTAACTTCCTAATGTCCCCATGGCTGCTAGAGTGGGGATGCTCCATTGGAAAATGTATATTATCGGTGAAATCCACTAACCTCGTATCTTGATTGTTGGGGGATTTGAGTTAGATACATAGTCAGCTCTCTAAAAAAATTCCCGCCACATTCCACCAAAAGCCTGTATCTCTAACGACTTTCTATCTGGGGTAAATGAGGTTGTGTAAATAGAAGAAAAACTCTTAAGTCCCAAATTCAGATGATACTTCAGGACAAAAATCTCGTATCTTCGTATTTTGTTTATACATCTAAAAACATTAAAAGTAATGTTAGCAAAACTCAGGATTAAACTTGCAATGTCTTGAACAACATATTCATCATAGTTGATAAATTGTGGTAAATGCGGTTAATTTTTAAAAGTTTCTTTCGTTTTTCTCAAAACTACCAAACTCGAGATACAAGATTTGTGAATTTTATCGACGATATTCAGTTTCAGCCCTCATTTCAGCCCAGTTATTCAGATTAGTAGTTGATTTCTCAGCTGGGTGGGATGTAGAGGTCATTGTTGAACATGATTGCTGGACAGCATACATACACACACACACACACACACACACACATTATGAGCAAAACAACCACCTTAAATCGCATAATAGAGTGCTGTAAAGCAAGCCTTGTTTAAATGACAGATACAGAACCAGACAAATGAATTTTCAATGAATGTATCACTATCAAATCAATACAAATCACAAATAAATTTTTAACTTTGTTATACACTGTCACAGTCTTTTTCTCTTGTGTTTTGCCATAGTTAGCCTGCTTTGGCTTACTATAGCATAGGCTTTCCTTGTTCAAGGGTCACATAGTAAACCAACTGTGAGGATTGGGACGAAGTGGCTTTAATGTACTGTTCACCATCAACGGCTGAAGTGACTGTGTTAGTCGTCAGAATTCCTTTAGACAATTTTGCCAAGCAAATCCAATGAATAATAACACTGATATGTTTTGCTTTAATTGTGGCTGACCATATAATATGTGTGATGATAAATGTGGATGATGGCAGTAATCGCATGCAGCTGGCGTGTGTAAACTAGTTTGACATGAAAGTGGTAAACTCCATTGTTGAATTGGTTCTTTTTGTCTGCTTCTATTTAACTAACCTTTTTAGAAAATCAGCGTCTCTTTTTCTTTCTTTTTTTTCCCTTTTGGCTTCTGTATCCTATGTCTATATCAGTTACGTTGAAGGAGCCTATGAGGGCTATTACTCAACGGAAAGGGGGGAGCGTTTTGCGAGTTTAAAAGTACTGTCCTGATGGTATGACAGTGAGTTTAAAGTACTGTCCTGAGTGGTATGACATTGAATTTAAAATACTGTCCTAGTGAGTTAAAATTATAATGTCCTGATGGTATGACAGTGAGTTTAAAGTACTGTCCTGATAGTATGACATTGAATTTAAAATACTGTCCTAGTAGTATGACAGTAAGTTAAAATTATAATGTCCTGATGGCTTGCTTTGGTTTATGATGATCTCCGTTTGTTTTCTAAGATGTGTTCTCAGAATGAAGACCTCAGGTGGAATTTTGTTGTCAAGGGATACCTGGCATTAAGTATGATTCATGCTGTTGAGATGCGAGTTCAGAGAACCGAGTTTTGTGTAATCATAGGACTGTGAATAGAAGTCTTGTCTGTCAGTTTGTCAGCACGCCCTGCAGCTTAATTAGCAATAACCTCAGTGTTCCTCTAAAGTCCATTGCCAAATACAATCCCTTAGGAACTAGTTAACTGGGTCCCTCCGTCAGCGACCGACCCTCTCTGCTTTCAAAGCTAATCTCAAGACCCACCTGTTCCCCGGCCTGTCATTCAAGCTCCGCTCTCTTTCTCTTCTCTCTCTTGCCATTATTAGGTCTGTTTCTGCTGTATTCCATTTATGTCATCCGTGTGTGTTCGCTTTGTATTGCGTTTTTGTTTGAATGCGTTATGAATGCTAACATGTGCGTGCACTTTGATTTGATTTCTATCAAGATTCAGCGTCGTATAAATACTGTATTTTGTTGTTGTTGTTATCTCGTTATAGTCTTGACGGGCATTCAAATTTTTCAAGGGAAAGAATAATGCAGTTGGTGCCAGTTTCTACTTGCGTATAATAAAGGAAATGGATAACACCCTTTAATAATAATAATAATAATAATAATATATAATATTTATAGAGCGCATTTCTTGCTACGCAACTCAATGCGCTTTCAACCATCTTTCATACTAACTCGTTCACCCAACAGTACACTATTTATAAAGCACCAAAATCAGAATGCATTTCTCCCACACCCTTACTTCATTTCTGTGCCTCTCCCTTTCTTTTCTAGCTGATCTAATATCATGGAACGATGATGTTGATGGTTACATACTCCGTAACGCTGATTATGAAGTCTGTTAGTCTGGCAGGTTTCAATTAGAAAGAATCGCTCTTGCAGCAAAATGATGAACAATTTTTCAGTTGCACCCATTTTGATGGTTGCATACTTCGGGCATGGTAACCTTTAAAGTATACTTGAACTTGAACAAGAAAGAAGTAAAAGGTCTGTCATCTTGTGGTATAAAGAAACCCTTGCATACTCTATCAGTGTTCTTTTTACTTTTCTCTGATTGGACTGGCTCAAAAATATGGAGGCAAATGTAAAAACTCAGAACAAAAAAAAATTGTTCTTTTCTTTTCTTTTCTTTGTAATACTATTTCCGATTCTCATCCATCTGTGCACTGATCCTATACCAGTCTAATCACTGAGTGGCTTGTCAGAAAGGAAATTATGGGGAAGCTGGGGGGATGATTCAACAAGGTATAGTGCATAGCGATTCTGTCTTGGCATTCCTGTGTAGTATAGTCTGTTGTTAGAAAACAAACAAAAGGGCATAGTTGTGGTTTTTTTAACTAAGCAAGGCATAGTGCATAGAGATATTGCTTTGGCGTTCCTGTATATAATCTGTAATGAGAGAACAAGCAAACAAAATGGTTGTTTCTAAAAGATAACCTGTTTTCTTGCTCAAAAAGTAGTTCAGTGATTGGAGATTTGCCAAAAACCAATGATGACCAAAATGCTTTCCCCTGGGTTTTTTGTTTGTTTTTGTTGTTGTTTTCATGGTAACATATTTGAAAAAGTAAAGACCAAAAGGTACTATCACACAAAAAGAAAAGAAAAGGTCATAGTACCCTCAGGCTTTTACCCCTTGAAAGAGAGAAAGGTGTGTGTTAACAATTCTCTTTCTGTGTAGATTGTAATGATGCGGACTGTTTCTAGGATGTATTAACTCACCCAGCTCTTAGAATTTAAGTATTTCACCTACGAAATTAAATTTTAAAAATTTGGATCTTCAGCTTTTATAGAGGATCGAAAATAGTTTGCATCCTATTGAGAAGTCTTCAAAATCTAGATGGCGTATCAAATACTTTGTGGCAGTTTGATGTTCGTGCTGCTAGAGTTGTGTTCCATCTGCTGTAGTGATTCTGATATGAACTGAGACTTAACCAGATGTCCAGTGTAATTTAGCTTGAACAGTCTTGAAGGAAATAATGCTTAACGCCCTCTTTGGCCTTTCGGCCATGTGGGGACAGTCTTGAACTTGATCTTTTCCCCTCTTAAGGGGTACGCTCACCACCTATTTAGAATTTTAACGGGTGTTTTCACCCCCAGTTGCAAATTTTAAGGGGTAAAGGCGAAAACATGGGAGAGGCTGCAAATCCCCACCCCCACCCCATGCGCAATGAGCTTTCAACGATTTGGGCTTTCTGCGCGATCCAGTAGGATTTTAGATCTAGCCTAGACTGCTTGTAGCAGAAAGGCCTAACAGACGATTGAAACACGTAGAACGTCATTAACTTACTGATAAGTAACTGTTGTGTTCACGCATGCGTCATCATTTTAATGCGTCATCTCACCCCCTAAATCATATTTTAAAGGGTAAATCTCGCGCACAGTTTCAGATTCTAGGGGGTGATTTGAGAGCTCTAGTGCGTAAATATGCACAATCTGTGTTTTCAGAAGCCCTGACAGTACTTACATACCTTCTGCTGATGTGTAACTGATACATGTAGTGTGTCATTGTCGGATGAACAGCAGGAGCTAGTTGAGACCCAAAACCTTCACATAAAGTTGTGGGTTTGTTTTAAAGTATAAGTATAAAACTATATGTCTCTCTGTCTCTGTCTTTCTGTGCCTCTATGTTTGTCCGTCTGTCTCTCTCTGTCTCTTCATGTGGTGCGTCTTTCTTGGTGTTTTCCATTTTCCTGCTGGTAGGTGAAAGACCCAAAAGCTTCACGTGTTATTATAAGTATCAAACGCTTATCTGTATGGCTCTTTCTGTCTCTGTCTTTCTGTGTCTCTCTATGTTTGTCCGTCTCTCTCTCTCTCTCTGTCTCTTCATATGGTGCGTCTTTTTTTTGGTGTTTTCCATTTTCCTGCTGGTAGGTGAAGGACTGTTTCTAGATCCTGTCAGAATAGTTCCCATGTTTTTAGTACCAGTCACATATTAAGATCAATGTAGCAGTCATGTCCGTTCAGGAGGGTTGTGTCTGATCCCAGGCACGGCCGACAACCAACACACTGAACTCAAGGTGGGGGGCCCCAGTTACCATACTAGATGGTACTGGGGGTCAGCTAGTCCAGCTGTTCTTCAGCTGGATGAAAAGTGAATCATTGTCGCCTGCCAATCATTACCCCCCCCCCCCACACACACACACACACACACACACACACACACACACACCTTATTTTTAGTTTTTGTTAGGGATTGTTATACCAAAGTGCTCTCCCCAGTTTATCCCCCGTTGATGTTTACATCCAAATTGAATCCAGCCAACGTACACCCATCAAGATCAAATGATTTGTTTCAGAACTGTGAAATGAGAGGACATTTGATAAATCAAAGTGAAACACAATAAGATGAAAAATTGACTGCAGTACCTTTTTGGAGATCAACGTAAAAATGGTACCGGTAGGCCAAGAAAACAAGGTACCTGTGAAAGGGAAACGTTGGAACTTTCCTTCCCTTTCACAGGTATCTTGTCTTCTTCACCCACCAGTAATTTTAGCAAAATGCAGGACTAACCTCGCAATGTCTTGAACTTTCGGATGAGACGGTAAACCGAGGTCGCGTGTGCTCATGCACTTATAACACGTTAAAACCCAGTGGCAACGAAAACGTTGTCATTTGGTCAAAATACCCCCTCCCAGCCTTCCTCATCAGTCACACAAAAATCGCATACAAAAAAACAAAGCAAAAATTGGGTGGCGCGCCTCTGGCTGCGACGCGCTCTCCAGGTGGGAGCAACCCGAATTTCACAGAGACGCCTCTGTGACTATAATGTACCTAACCTAACCTAACCATTTATACATTGAAACACAATAAGAGCGGCAAAGTAAAACAGAAATACTGGGTTAGTATACTGCAAGAACAACAGCAACAAATAATCTTGCAATTTGATTGGCAATTACTGAATCAGATGGATAACGAATAATCTTGAAATTTGATTGGCAATTACTGAATCAGATGGATAACTAGTCTCTATGATGTGGAATAAATTATGCTGCACATAATTATGTCAGTCTATTTTCTTTTATAATTTGTTGTTTTTGTTAATTTCATTGTTTATTTATTGAAATTTTAATGTTATTACCTTGGCTGTCTTTTTAAAAAAAAAAAATTTTTTAACTGATTCTCACGATAAGTACTACATGGGGGAAAATCAGTTTTTCTTCTTCTTGACAGGAAGAGATCTGAATCGTTTGATATTTTCCATGTGCTTGTTTGTTCTCCAACCTGATATTAATTGCGTAAGCTTCTTCTGATGATCATAGTTCAGTCTGTTATCCTGTAAGCTGCTCATGCAACTTTTTGTTTAACAAATGGTTGAGAGTATTTTTGTTTTTCCGTGTCCCTGTTTAGTTTAGTTTGTGTTTATTGGTAGAACATGGATCGGATACTAGTCGCGGTGTTCCAAATTGGTTGTGGGGCAGTGGAGGCTAATTTGTGTATGATGAAAGCTGTGTGTTGACGATAAATACAAGTCTGTCGTGTCATTGTCGGCGATGTTGCTGTATTATTGCGTCCGTGGCATGTCAGTCCTACTGTCGTGTCATTGCCAATGTCATGTGTTGTTCTGCTGTCATGTCAGTGTCACTGTCGTGTCAGTAACCTGTCATTGCCAATGCCCTTGTCAGTTCTGATGTCAAGTCAGTTCCGCAGTTGTGTCGATGCCGGTGTCATTGCCAATGCCATGTCAGTTCTGATGTCAGTTGTCAGTGTCATGTCATTGCCCGTGTCATTTGTCATTGCCCAGTCAGTTCTGATGTCAGTGCCACAGTCATGTCAATGTCAGTGCCATTACCAATGTCATGTCAGTACTGGCGTCATGTCGTGGCAGTATTGAGGTATGGGGACAGGGGATGATGGTCATTGTATGAATGGAAAATGGCTTTTGACGTTTTGATATAGACTTCTACTACCACTGTCCGATGAAATAAAACTTGTCATTTTTTATTGAATAAGAGTGCTAGTTAGAGAGAGAGAGAGAGAGAGAGAGAGAGAGTGTGTGTGTACGTGTATGTGTGTGTTTGTGCTTGTGCCTGTGTGTGTACTTAAATGTGAGTGAGAGAAAGAGAGAGAGAATCATGTGTCTAATTCTGGAGCAGAGCCTAATACTAATAGACTTGATGGTCATAATACATGCTGCTATTTTGTCCTCTTTCCCCTTGGTAACATAGTGATATGCTAGTAATCATACGACTTGCATATCTCTGTATATCCATAGGGAAGGAGCGAAAAATAGCAACGTGTTATTGTGACCATAAGGTGTGTATGATTATGAACATGCTTTAATCAGCACACAGCGTCGTCAGACTTTTAAGGGCCAGCCACACGTCCACTAAAATCGCATGACTGTACGATGCGATTCGATCACGTGGTCTGGAAGCGCGAATCACATTTGTTCTTCGAGCCCACGTGATCAAATCATATCGTATTGTCGTACGATTTTAACGGACGTGTGGCTGGCCCTTTGGAAAGCTGTGAGATCAGACAAGAGTCGTTTACCAAACTTTTTCTATCCCCAAAGAAAAAGTAGATGTCCTGACCCTCATTCCAGTTGCAATGTGGCGCGCCTCTGGCTGTGACGCGCTCTCCAGGTGGGAACAACCCGAATTTCACAGAGATGCCTCTGTGACTATACTGATGTGCTCAAAACTGGGAATAGAAAGGAAAAAAGCAATAGCGGTGGATGAGGGAGTTGTAGGCCTAGTGGAAGATTTTGTTGTTGTTGTTACTTGAGACACAATTATTTGGCATACAGCGCATGCACGCACCCACCCAACTGCCTTTCCATGCGGTAAAATTGGAGCATCCCACCAACTAATAGAAAGTGGTTACAAATTTTCACAAAATCTGTAAATAATTGAAACCGAGTTGATTACAGACAAAATCTAAAATATTACTTCTTTTAAAAAAAAATCATGATGACTAGTGAAGAGCCAATTAAAGAAAGTACAATTATAGGCCAATTTACCAATTTTACCACCCCCTCACCCACCCCCCTCTGTTTCTCTGTCTCTGCTTGCTTTTACTGACTTTCATTTTTGGCAAAGTTTTACTTTAGACACCCTCTCCTCTCACGGTTACGACCCCCACTATCAAAGTTTGATTCTTTCGATTTTATTTTTAAAAAAATACTCCTAGGCTGATCCTACCCCTTTCCCTTTCTGGAGAATGGCAGAATGTTGCTTGATTCTCAGTAAAACTTTTCCTAGCAAAAATGTGAGGGGGGGTTGCGTAACGTATAAGTATACTTTTTTTTATAACATCAAGAAAATGATCCAGAGCAATAAAGAAGACTTAATATTGTGCCACGGTGGTTACATGTACACTTGGCATTCCACGAGGAAAACCAAGATTTGAACCTCTGTGCTCCTCCGAAGTCGGAGTGTGGCTGCGCATGTGGCAAGGTGATCAAAAACGGTCACACACGAAATGTTCTCATCCCTAGCTGGTGCATTTGTACCATGGTGTTCAGGTGCTTCGGCTGTTGGGATGATCCCTGGAGTCTTTAAGCCAGGGTATGACAACAACAGCAACAACAACCTCTGTGAAGGCAGGAGTAACAAGTTAGGACAATACCATCCATCAATTTGACAATAAACTGGGTGGTTCCAGGCAGAATAACTCAATAAGCCACATTAAGAACAATACAACAAGACGTTTTATGTGACTTTCTTTACTGATCAATTCTTGTGATATTTCTTCCGTTACTTTTTTTTCCATGTGACTTTCTTTACTACAGTCTTCCTGGAAATAAAACCCATGTTGCACGATGGTGTCGTTCGTTCGCCAAGTGAATTGATTCTTACACTACTTGTTGCAAATTAGCGTACTACACCCCGCAAAGAAAGACCGTTTGCAATCATTTCTAGGTTATCAGAGATAAATAAATAAATGAGCACCTAGTATAAGCTTTAAGCTTGTGCTCTGTGATCCTTATTCTGATGCTGCTTTGATATGTGATTGTTTATGAATAAATTTGTTTAAACCATAAATAAATAAAAAAAAGGATCCATGTCATCAGACTATTATGCAGTACACCGTAATATCGCTGATAGTCAACAAAAACTAGGCTGTACCGTGTAGCTCACTTCCTCTTTTTCATCCGTTATCTGATAAGAAAGGCCTTACAGCTGCACGATTCTTTCGCCTGCAGTCAGACCAATACAGGGGGGAGTTTCACAAGGGCTAACGTTACGTTGCGCTCGCTCAAATCGGCAAAAACGGTCTCAGAAACACCCTTCGTTTGCCGATAGTTCGCGTGGCGTTTTGTTCTTGCCAAACACCGAGCAAGCGGCGAACTATCCGGAACTAGTAGGGGGTGAATACATTTCTTTTTGTTGATTGGTCCATTAAAGTTTGTTTAAAATAATACTTTTTTTTTTTACCAATCAGACAAGAGCTTGTAATATTCTTCCGCAAACGTTTTCTAAAGTGTTTCTTAGGCCCCGTTTGGCGTAAGCGTTATTCGCGCGGCGACCGTTATCTAGAGAAACTCAACCCTGTACTTTTATGTTTCTGCTCAGAGCTTACCATTGCTTATTTCCCCCTCCAAAGAGCAAAGATGTCCATGTGCAGCGTGGCACCACTCGTGCTGTGTCTATCAGCCATGGTTCTGGCCCCTGTGGTCAGCTCGATGTCCAAACGGTCAGATGACAGGGACCCTCTGGAGGCTGTGGTGGACCAACTGTCCAAAGAGGTTCTGGCTCTGAAGGCTCAGGACGAAGCTCGCCAGAATGAGATTGCTAGTTTGAAAGGTTGGTGCTTAGATTGGTGTCTGCGTCTGTGTTGTTGTTCTTTAATTCAACGTCTTTTCACCTAAAAGTGATGCACATGCTGTGTGTCTGTGTGTGCGTGCTAGTCTAGCTAACTAACATGCACACAATGATTTCCAAAGCCCAACATTGGGTGATTATATCTTGACTGATGGCGTGTGATGCCCCAACTGTCCACTAACGTTCACAAAACCCCTTTAATAATCATGGTTTTTGGTTGTTTGGTTCTCTGATTTGCCACAAACCCAAAAACTCTCTGAGGAAAGACTCTAACTGAAATTAAATGTAATCGTTATCTTGTCTTGTCTAGCGGCCCAAGCCCACACCATCGCTTTCAGCGCCTATATGTCCGACGAGCCCAATGTCCAGGCATCCCACGGATCGGCTGTCCGGTTCCGAGGACTGTACACCAACATGGGAGGGGGCTACAGTACCGTCACCAGCGCTTTCACGGCCCCGGTGTCTGGACAATACTTCTTCATCGTCCACGCCGACTGTACCGCAGATTTCAGGGGCATTAACCTCAGCCTCAATGGAAGGACCAAGATTGCGGCGCACAATGACTTGCACGATGGTCACGTGACCGGAAGCGGTATTCTTTCCCTCCAGAAGGGGGACATTGTGAATGTGCAGTTTATGAACGACGCAGGCAAAGTAGATGCTGGTGTAGAGTCCACGTTTTCGGGATTTTTGGTGAAATGATTCGAAACGGAGGAATGGTGTGGGCATTTACTGCTATAAAAAAAAGAAGCTGGCCACCACCACAGAAGAAGATACAGAAACCACAGAAGAAGAACGGTGTCTAACTCGTTTTAAAAAAACCCACCGATTTGGTCTTTCAAACGAAAACACATTTGTCCATATTGAAAATAAAACAGTGAAGTATGTAGGCCTACGTGTGTGGGTGTGGGTGTCAAGTCAAGTAAAAAACATATTCAGAGATGGACATTGAATAAGCAAACATGCATGTTTTTTTTCATCAAGCCATCTAACAAAGACAAAACGCAAACACACACACACACGCACAATACACAAACCATATTGCTTAATTATATAGAAACAATAAATGTGTGTGCTTGTGTGTGTGTGTGTTTACGACAGATACGTTAAACATAAACAAATGAGGATGGCACACTGCAAGCGAGTCACAAGTTGGTAGCAGTGTGCAGACGAATAGGTGGCCTTGCACAGGAGACGTTGGAGGGAGGGCGTGAAGGTGGTGCTAGGTGAAGAGAAAGGGGCGAGGTTGTGAGGAGAGGATGTAGGTTCAGGCCGAGTGGCCATGGACATTGTTTTGTCGTCGTTGTTGTTGTTGTTGTTGTTTTAGTCCTCCATACAGTGTGCCATGTATGGAGGCACGAGGCATCCACCCACTTCCCCAAAAGCCGCCACGATACTGTAGTGTAACTCGATGGGACCTATATCAGCTTCACATAAACATACACCACCGAGCAGAATTTGAAGTGATTCTGTGTCTTGGTTCTCAAGGTATTGCACAGACAGACAAAAAGGGAAGAAAGGGGATAGAATGGAAACAATACAGACGCAATCACAATACCCTTTCCCTCCAGAAGGTCGCGAAGGACTAACAGCAGCCGGAACACAAAGAAGAAGTGGAAGAACAAGAAGAAGGAGTGGAAGAAGAAGAAGAAGGAGTGGAAGAAGTGGAAGAAGAAGAAGGAGTGGAAGAAGAAGTGGAAGAAGAAAAAGAAGAAGAAATCACAGCAAGAAGTAAAGCAATATTGTTTTATTAGAAGATGAAAAATTGACTGCAGTACCTTTTGGAGATCAACGTAAGAATGGTGGGTACAGATATCAAGGTAGGCTACCTGTGAAAGAGAAATCTCCAACGTTTCGTGCCTTGGGCACTTAGTCATGACGTGAAGACAGCAAACAAAGTTGACAGGTTGTTTTATTATTTGTTCATCGTGGCATGATGACAGTGTCAATGACATGGATGACGCCGTTGGTGGCTGGGATGTCAGCTCTAGTCACTGTGATGTTGTTGATCTTCACATTTTCTGGAGACAAAAATATGGATTTTTAAACCGTCTGAAAAACGTTGATTTTTAAGCTCTCTGGAACAACAAATTTGATTTATAAACTATCTTAAAAATTGATTTTTAACCCTTTCAGCGCCAATGTCGACATTTGTCACCACATTGGTTTTACACCCATGTCACTAGAGGGCATCAGGTCAGAGCCTGTTGTCTGGAGACCCTGTTTTCTTGATTTGGGGAGGTGGGGATGGACCTGATGTTACATATGTCACAGAGGAATTCTCAATATTGCAGATAATTTTTTTTCTCTACCCAGTTAGGTTTAAGGGTATTTTTTGGCCGAAAATGGCTGGCGGTGTTAAGCTATCTGGGAAAAAAAAGATTTTAAGCCATTCTCTCTAAAAAAATATAAAAAATTTGTAAGCCATCTCCCTTCCCCCCCAATTTTTCTTTTTAAGCCATCTGTAAAAAACAAAATTTTCATTTTTAAGCCAAACAATTTTTTTTAAGCCATCTGAAATTATATTGATTTTCAACCATCTATGATAAGTAAGCCTGTTGGTCTCCAATTCATTTAAAGAAGAAAAATAAGCCATTGATTTCTATTCCATGTTTTAAAAACATTAATTATTTTGTCTATGAAAAGTATTTACCCATCATAAACTTCTTCTTCTGTGTTCCCAGAACCATCATAAACAAAATGATGTTCTGGTAGTATAAAAAAAATTAATCAGTTTACAAACTATAATAAACACTTTTTTTTTAGCTAGTATAAAAATGTTTTACTCAGCTTACAAACCATAATAAACAAACATTTTATCTACGGGGGAAAGGCTGATTTTTTTCAAATCATATGAACAAAACAGAAAACAGTTTTGTAGCTTTTCAAAAAAACTGAATTACAAACCAACTATTCAAGCTCATTATTCTCTCTTTATTCAGTGTGTGTGTGTGTGTGTGTGTGTGTGTGTGTGTGTGTGTGTGTGTGTGTGTGCGTGCGTGCGTGCGTGCGTGTGTGTGTGTGCGTGCGTGCGTGCGTGTGTGTGTGCGCGCGTGTGTGTGTGCGTGCGTGCGTGTGAGTGTGTGTTTGCTTGCTTGTTTGCGCACAAGCTTGTGTGTCCGTAAAGTCCATGTGCATGTAGTACTCGCTTGAGTGTGTCTTACTTAATTCACTCAAGTCGAGTATAGTCAGTATTATACAAACCGGAGGGCTGACTCGAGACGGTGAGGAAAGTCCCTTGCAGACTGGTCAGCTGGTGATCATTGACCAGTCCACTGCTGAACACCACTCCTCTCACCACGTGTGTGTTCACCACCTCTGTCCACAGTGAACACAGCGAACACATAGGTGAACCTCACTCCTCTCACCACGTGTGTGTTCACCACCTCTGTCCACAGTGAACACAGAGAACACATAGGTGAACCTCACTCCTCTCACCACGTGTGTGTTCACCACCTCTGTCCACAGTGAACACAGCGAACACATAGGTGAACCTCACTCCTCTCACCACGTGTGTGTTCACCACCTCTGTCCACAGTGAACACATAGGTGAACCTCACAGTGAACACAGCGAACACATAGGTGAACCTCACTCCTCTCACCACGTGTGTGTTCACCACCTCTGTCCACAGTGAACACAGCGAACACATAGGTGAACCTCACACCTCTCACCACGTGTGTGTTCACCACCTCTGTCCACAGTGAACACAGCGAACACATAGGTGAACCTCACACCTCTCACCACGTACGTATTCACCAGCTCGGTGGAGTGTGTCACCTCTGTAAAGTGAACACATAGGTGAACCTCACACCTCTCACCACTGACCCGGCAGATTTAAGCCCCTTGTGTTTTTTCCCTGGGTAGGTGTGACCCACATACAAATTCCCCAAGTTCAAAACGAGGCTGTTCTTCAAAGTCTGTCTCAGGATTATCAGGAACCCTGGGGGATGGATATATTAAGATATGTGCCTTAGTAAACGCTACAATACCACTTTATATGGGGATGTACTCTGGGCAAGGCATCTCCACCACATGATAAACAAATTCTAGCCCAGCCCGCCAGGAATAGCATCTGCCCCCTCTGCTATCTGGCAGTCACGGTCGGAAACGACTGACTGGCACAGTATGCATATGTTGCGCCCAATCCATGAAATGGGCAAGATGGTTTGCCCAGTTCGTGAAATAGCCAATTTAAAACTTGCAATTAACAAAAGCAATATGAATGAAAAATAGTTTCGTTCATTAGCACACATAGATCAAGAATTGGTTCAAATGAATGAGAAATCTCATCTGTATGTAGATGAGTTAAAATGATTTTATTCATACTTAATTTGATAAAACATTTGATTCAACATGTGGCTCAGGCATGCCCCAGCTTAGCATCTGGTCGAGTGGGGGGGGGGGGGGGGGGGGGGGGGGGGGGGGGGGGCAAATACAATGCAGAAAAGTGTGATACCGTTGAATCAATCTTAATCAATACCTGTGTGAATGGGGATTCAAAAATGTGATATACATTGTCCATTTCATAAATTGGGCAAAGCATTTTGCCCCGTTTCATGAAATAGGCAATTTCACGGATTGGTCGTAACACGTAAAGGATTAAATTGCTTTTACCTTGGAGGCGGGTGAGGTTCATGAGTAGATCGTTGTACAGTTGTCCGGGCAGTTTGTTGAAGGCTGCGTTGGTGGGTGCGAACACGGTGAACGCGTCGCCTGTCACAAGACGCACGCACGCACCGACACACGCACAAATTAACGAGCACACACATACACGCAGACACAGACGCACACATACAGTCACACACGCGCGCACACGCGTACACACACACACATACACACACACACAAACCACACACACACACATGTATGTATGTATGTATGTATGTGTAGCCTACCCGTGTGTGTGCGTGTTTGCCTATAAACATGGTGTGAGCGTTTGTAAGCACGCGCGTATATGTATGTAAGCGTATATTACGAGGGGGAGGGGGGAGGAGGGGTCTGTATGTGAGACTGAGTGGACTATGTGTGTCGCCTACTATTACATTGTGTACGCAATTGCGTACGTAGGCCTATGTTTGACACCACACACGTACATAATCTGAACCATCACCACCCCCACCCCACCCACCTCCCCTTCCCCCATAATCTCACCAGCCAGCATGTCGATCATCTGAGCCTGGTACGCAATGAAGGCCAGGGAGCTCAGATCCTTGTCGAAGGTGAGGGTGATGGGCAGTGGGTGGGCGGGGAGGGGGTAGATGACCTTGTCGACGACGTGGACGATGCCGTTGTCGGCTGCCAGGTCTGTCCGCTCCACCCGAGACCCTTCCGCGGTCACCGCCTTCATGGAAACACACGTGCACGTGCACTGGGGCGCGTGTAGGCCTACACACTCCGATAGTCACCGCCTTCGTGGAAACACACGTGCACGTGCACTGGGGCGCGTGTAGGCCTACACACTCGGATAGTCACCGCCTTCGTGGAAACACACGTGCACGTGCACTGGGGCGCGTGTAGGCCTACACACTCGGATAGTCACCGCCTTCGTGGAAACACACGTGCACGTGCACTGGGGCGCGTGTAGGTACACACTGATAGGGGAAGACGGGGTAAAAAGCGCATGGGCGGGTAAGAAGCCCACCCCACTGCCCCAATTATCTCATGAAATGAAGCAAATTTCAGTCTCATTTTGCCCATGAGACGAGTGTTAATGTCTACCATTCGTCTCATGGGCAAATTTGACTGAAATTTTCTTTATTTCATAAGATAATTGGGGCAGTGGGGTGGGCTTCTTACCCGCCCATGCGCTTTTTACCCCGTCTTCCCCTACAGACACTGACATGCGCGTACACCGCGCTTATGCACACGAGTCCTACACAGGCATAAACAAGCACAAGCGTGCATGCATGCACACACACCATGCACACAAATCACATGCGCGCACACTCAAGTAGTGATGCACGTGCGCGGTCACGCACACACACGCACGCGCACACACACATATAGATGTATGTGCAGGCCTACATACACGCACGCAAATGAGCGCGCGCACACACACATACACACACTCTCTCTCTGTCTGATGCACTGACACACTATAATCACGTATATAAGGCGCATACGTGCACACACTGACACTTAGCCTAAGCCTACGCACATACATATGAATAGCATAATTATGCTACTTCTATGCACGCGTGCACGCATGTAAGCTACACACACACACACACACACACACACACACACACACACACACACACACACACACACACACACACACACACACACACACACACACACACACACACACATGAGAGCATGCGTGCATGTACACACACATATACACACACACACACGCGCGCGCGCGAGCATGTGTGCATGTACACACACATAATTATAAACACATACACGCGCGTGCCCAGAGAGAGAGAGAGAGAGAGAGAGCAGGGGGGGGGGAGAGAGAGATAAGAGGAGGAGAGAAGGAGAGAGAGAGAGAGAGAGAGAGAGAGAGAGAGAGAGAGAGAGAGAGAGAGAGAGAGAGAGAGGAGACAGAGAGAGAGAGAGAGAGAGAGAGGAGAGAGAGAGAGAGAGAGAGAGAGAGAGAGAGAGAGAGAGAGACAGAGAGAGAGAGAGAGAGAGAGAGACAGAGAGGGAGAGAGTTTGTGTGTCCTAGAGTCAGAGAGAGTCTAGGCCTAATAATTGGCAATATCCACATTCGTCCATATAATTAGGACCTACTAGTACTAGTTGCCAGGTCTACTAACTACTTCCTACCGTGACAGTTCTGTTTTCTCTGATGAGAGGTACCAGAGACACCGTAGCAGTCTCGCTGAACCTGTACACATTCATTCGCATCCGACCCCCTGACAACGTGGGAAGAAGTAGGTCATTGGTGATGTCAGCGGCACGTGCTATTTGGGGCACCGCGTGGAACTTGAGCACGTGGGCTAGCAAGGTGGCGTTTTGCTTCAGCTGGAGCATGACCTCCCCTGGAACCTTCAACATGGCGGCGTCGGTCGGTGCGAACAGGGTTACGCTTTCTGATGAATCATATGTTTTAAGAAAAGAACTTGATCAAAAATGTAATAAAGAAACTTTTGGGATGGTTGCATTAGACTAGAGGATATATGAAGTGTTTCGATCCTGAACTCATTATCCCCCCCCCCCTCCCATGGGGATACCGGGGGTGGGGATCTTTTGTGCGAATAGTTTCCCCACATTCTGGAAGTTCTGTGCTTGCAACTTCCTCTAATTTATCAGTCTCTTTGAGTGCCTTTTCCCGGCTTTGCTTACTGTCATCTAAGCTTACTATCTGTCTGCCTTACTGGTCCATTCTACTGCGGTTTGTTCTAGAAATTCTTACAGACATTTTCTCCAGTCGAAGACGGACATGCTGGACCTATAACTATTCCTTAGGCGCCTAACGGCAGTATGGCACATTTGCGCTCATATGACAGGAGACTGAGCGATCGAAGAAGAAGAAGTCCTTACACTCTAAAGGGACCAGCAGGCTGCATCAAGGTCATGATTACTGGATGCCCTTTCGCTGATCCGTATTATTTGTTATGATACGGTATCATAACCTAAAAAACGGGTAAGAATGATACGAAATAGCAAATTTCAGATTTTGCCCATGAGACGAATGCTCATTCTCGTCTCTGGGCAAAATGTGACTGAAATTTGCTTTCTCATGAGATAATTGGCTGGGCTCTTACCCGCTCTCTTTTTACCCCGTCTCTCTCTCTCTCTCTCTCTCTCTCTCTCTCTCTCTCTCTCTCTCTCTCTCTCTCTCTCTCTCTCTCTCTCCGTGCGTGTGCGTGTGACAGAAACCGTAATTTTGACTAGCTTGTGTCTATTCTTTTCCCCCTTAACTTTAACATTGATTTCTTTCACGTATCATTATTGTTTTAATATTACAACAGAAAACAAAAACACACACACACGAAAAACCGTTCTCAGAGAATACCAATCGAGGATGTTTTTCTTATGCGTTTATATTTTGTTTGTCTGTTTCTTTAGTCAGGTAGTCAACTTCATTAGTCCTTAGAGGCCTACAGTGAATGACTGAATGGAAATCTGTCACTTTAACGTCCTCCGGTCTGGAACACTGAGACACATAATAGACATTAGTAACAGACATAAAGATGGTGGGAACGATCCTGGAGGCAGTGCAACACCAGGAAAGTCCCGAATTTTTAACATTACAGATATATGTATAGGCCTACAGTTCGTGTCTTGCTTAGGGTAAAACGGGGTAAAAAGCCCATGGGCGGGTAAGAAGCCCATGCCAATTATCTCATGAAATAAAGCAAATTTCAGTCACATTTTGCCCATGAGACGAGTGTTAATGTTTAGCATTCGTCTCATGGGCAAAAATGTGACTGAAATTTGCTTCATTTCATGAGATAATTGGCATGGGCTTCTTACCCGCCCATGGGCTTTTTACCCCGTCTTCACCTACTATATGGCTGTCTGGCACCTACGGGCAGATGTCAGGGCACCCTCCAATCCCGTTGCACGGATCAAGTCCACCACTTGGCGGCACCCGTTGTCAGAGGCAACCGTTAACAGGTCGGCTCCAAGGACCGCTGGGGTCAAGGTCAAGGTCAAGGTCGACACAAGGGCAAAGAGGAAGCGCATCACCGTCATCGTCATCTGAAACAGGGATTGGAGTGGACCTTATGCCAGATCAGATGCATTGGTGAATCTGTTTAATTCGTGTAGGCTGTGTCTGCATTGGAATGGTGTGTTTTTTATTGTTTCTACTTCTAGCTTCTTCGTCCGATTGAGTGCCTGTTCCGTCCGTCCCGTAAGCCTGGCATTCGTCCGCAAAGCCTTCATTCATCAAATTCCCCCCTATTGCATTGGGTATGTTTATCCTGCCCCACGTGCAAAGTCTTCATTAGGATCCCACCCTATTATATTGGGTTTGTTTATCCTGCTCCACGTGCAAAGTCTTCATTAGGATCCCCCCCTATTGCATAGGGATGAATCCTATATAGTCATTGTACAAATTCTTCAGCGTTTTTCTTTCTTTTCCTTTTCTTCTCCTTTCTTTTCTTTCCACGTTTCTAAAGACGGCTGTTGGCGCACCGGATACACGCTACGTGAATTCGTGTCATCCATCCCACCAGGGACACACAGCCTAGTCGTACCAGTTTTCTCTTTCTTTTCTTTCTTTCTTTCTGTTTTTTCCTTCTTCTCCCTTCCCTTTCTCTTTCTTTGTTTCTTTCTACAGATGTCCTGCTATGGAGCAGTTTTTAGAGACGAAGGACCTTGTAACTATGTTACACGCGCACACAATAACTAATGGAAACCATTGATTTATACTGTTCAGAATGGCCACAGCTCAGCTTTGACAGTGAACATGCCATATATAGCATTAACACTCATTGTACCAAGTGGGACTTAGTTCGATTTTAGAAGCAAACCAATGTTATTTATTTATACTTTTTATGCCTTTTCATAATTAACTGATTTATCTGTCTTTGAAATAAAACAGGCCTAATGTTAAACAACGCCTTAAAAAGTAGCTGTGATTCCGGTTTTATTTAGGGCCTATCCTTTGTAAAAGACAACCATGACTGGATAGGATCTGTGTCCTTATATTGACGAACATTTGGCTGTCTGATACATAATGTCATCATATTGAATTATTATAAGTTATGATAATGTCATACTGAAATTATCACCAACTAGGTCTATTTACTCTATTCGTTCCAGAAGGAGCCAGTGGGACGGTAGTTCATGTCGAGATAGCACCAATGTTAACTATACTTTTTAAGCTCTTCCAAAAGTCTGTCTATGAAATCCTACAGGACATTGGAAGAGCCTTCTAAGTTAGCATCATGCTAAGTCTCATGCCTATCTCAACGTGAATACCGTCCCAGGTTAGTTAATAATAGCCAAAATCATTCAACTTGGCTCTCTTACAATATACTAATTTAAGGGTTAATTTGCCGTCCAAAAGCTGCACTGGTCTAAGACAGACAACCACAGAGAATGATTCGTCCCTATCTTCACGTTTTCTTATACTGCCATAGATTAAAGGTTAATTTGCCGTCCAAAAGCTGCACTGGTCTAAGACAGACAACCACAGAGAATGAACCGTCCCTATCTTCAAGTTTTCTTATACTGCCATAGTCTCTTGTCATGATGCATTAGGGTCAGTTCAACTGTGAGCCAAATAAAGGTCATCCTCGTGGCTTAGACACGTGTCTGTAAATATAAGGTGTAGTCGTTGCTTTTTGGAATGAGACAAAAACATTGATAAGGCAGTCGTCGAAGTACTTAACAAGGTAGGGTAGAGGGCATGGCGTATGCATGAGAGGCGGGTCGGTGTGTGTGTGTGTGTGTGTGTGTGTGTGTGTGTGTGTGTGTGTGAGAGAGAGAGAGAGAGAGAGAGAGAGAGAGAGAGAGAGAGAGAGAGAGAGAGAGAGAGAGAGAGAGAGAGAGAGAGAAAGCGGGTGAAAATGATGTTTTACGTCCTCTCGGTCATAGACACATATGGGACATTTGTAAATACAAAGAAGGTGTGGAACAATACTGGCTGCAATGCCCGGAGGCAGTGCAACACCAGTAAAGTCCCGAGTTTTTAACAATATAGATAGGTGTAGCGGTAACCAGCGATCGGCAATGGTACCGCCACATGGGTTCAGCATAAGAGAGAGCGAACTGAAGTTTGTTTTACGTCCTCCCGGCACAAAGCCATATGGGACATTTCTTTTGATTTAAATTTTCTTTTTTTAATCAGAGTTGGGAAAAAATTACGGAAATTTTGTAAGTACTTCAGTTAGATGTTTTATTTTACTTTACACTGAAGTATTTTTGAATAATTTTTGGTAAAGGTAAAGATGTGCCACCCCCCTGCATTTCTCGGTTAATTGTATTTTTCCGTTTTTGCCTTTCTTACCATACATAAAGCTTATTTTAGGAACATTTTCAGCTCATTCTCTTTTTGGAATACTAACCCTAGCCCTAGCCCTAAACCTAACCCTACCCCCCACTATGTACTGCAGTACACCGCGATTTGTCACAGTTGTGGTTGAAAGGTGGTGTTTTACGTCCTCTCGACCCGGGAAGGCACATAATTATGGGACATGTCACAGTTGTGGTTCGTTGCGTTTTTCCGTCTTATGGTATAGGGTGGGGGTTAGGGTTAGGGCTAGGGTTAGTATTCCAAAAAGGTTATTAGCTAAAAAGGTTAATAAAATACAGCTTTATGTATGGTAAGAAAGGCAAAAAGGGGAAAATACAATTAACCGAGAAATGTAGGGGGGTTGGCACTCGCTGAAATATCCAGTTGTTTTGTTGTCTCTTGTAAATAAAATAACGCCACTTTACACTCGTTGTGTGCTTGTTTGTTTGTTGTATTCCAGTGACGTTGCAGTTTGTTTCAGTTTAAAAAAAAAACCAAAAAACTTTATAAGACTTGTTGGGAAAGTTACGAACTTACTGATTTCAATTACCAGTAAAATTCGATGGCTTAGAGTCAAAACGGACTATCTTTAGATAGTCCATTGACTTTTTAGTGATGTTATTGCAAAAACTAAGAACTTATATTAAAAACAGACTGCAACTAACATAAAATGGGGATTATGCTTTTTATATATTTCTGCAGTCTTTTTTTTAACCAGTTATTAGTTTTCACAATATGTGATGCAGCACAGGAAAACCAGGCTAATGCCGTAAATGATCACTTTTGACTTATTCATATTTTCAGAAAGGCCAGAGACAACAGATTAACAGGCAAAAAACATAACTCATCTATCTCTAATAGTTTATTTTTAACAAATTTTCAATCAATCAAATCTCTCTCTCTTTCTCTCTTGTGGCTGCCCGACTTTAGCCTTGTTTTCCTGTGCTGCATCACATAATATGTTCAATAATACGTCAGTGGACTATCTAAAGATAGTCCGTTTTGACTCCAAGCCATCGATATTATTGTACTTTAGACACCCCCATCAAATTTTCTCATTAAACATGTTCACTGAGAAGCAACATTCTACCGTTCTCGGGAAAGAGATAGGGTTAGGATCAGCCTGGGGTTATTGTCATGAAACGGAAAGAATCAGACTTCGAGATTGGGAGTCGTAAACATGAGGGGGATGTCTAGACATGTTGTCCCAGAGTATCACACACACAAAATCCACCAATAGGTGTTAAGTCATATTGTATGTGTGTTGCCTCACACTTCTTTTAAAAACTGACAGATAGAAGGTAATGTGTGTGTGTGTGTGTGTGTGTGTGTGTGTGCGTGTGCGTGTGCGTGCATATGTGCACATGCTTGCGTGTTTGTGTGCGTGCATGTGTGCACATGCTTACGTGCATGCATGTTTGTGTATGTGTGCATGTGTGTGTGTGTGTGTGTGTGTGTGTGTGTGTGTGTGTGTGTGTGTGTGTGTGTGTGTGTAAAAGAGATAGAGAGAGAGAGAGAGACAGACAGACAAATAGACAGAAACAAAGAGACAGAAGGAGACATAGAAATACAAAGACAGAGTAAACCACATCTGGCAATACTGGAAAAAAATGACATCATGTTCATTCCCACGCCTTTACTTTTACAAACACTGACAAACTCACTTCAACAGAAGAAAAAAGAAGAAGAAAGACACACATTTGTAAACCATTTAAACTTTTACACTTAACATCTTTGAACAAAATTACTGTTTCATCTTGACCATTGAATCAAAAACCAAGACAGAAAACAAGCAAGTATAATAAATTAAAAAGCAACATTAAGAAAAGCAGGGTCCACAAAAACAAACTTTCTTAGAAGCATGTGTTTTCATAATTAGTCTGAAAAGAATTTTTTTTTTATAAATATGTTAGGCAATACATAACAAAGGGATTGGAAAGAAAACTGCATATCAAAACAAGCACAAGAACGTTAACCTTTAAAAAACAAAGAGAAAAACATGAAATGTCTCTTTTTTTTATACACTTAAATCCACTCACGAGGAAACAAAATGACAGTAGGAAATGTTGGAACGTTTTGAATATTTTTGCATACATGTGCAAAAGGGAATTAAAAAAAAACCAAATCTGGAGACACTCGAAGAATACATTGTTCAAAACCATGTCCTTGAATAACAACAGAAACAGAATTCAGATGTTGACCTTTCAGTTTTCCACACTCACACACTTTCACGTTAAATAAGTTATTTAATAAGATACAGGCAAAACAATTGATAGTTTAAAAATCCACTTTTCTTTATGCACAAATCACACATGCTTTAATTTCACTCTCTTCATCCAGTTAGTCTTTCAAAAAGAAAGAACATGAAGTCATAAATGACAAAAGAGTGGAGGTTGCCGTGAACTTGGACAAAAATGGATATACTTATGTAATCTCACAGTCACATAGAACAGAAGAAGCATTGAACGCTGGAATTACAACGAAAGCAAAGCATAAAGGGTTGCATTGTTTATTTAAGAAAAAAGAAAAAAGGAATTAGAAAATTCAACTATGATCTGATACAACTAAATTAATATGAAATGCATGCTATCTGAATGTTTACTTATCATCATGATATCTTAGAAGTCCTTCTAAAGTGGTAGGATTTAATAGGACTTTAGAAGGACTTCTAAGATATCACGATGATAAGTCTCATACTATCTCAATGTGAATACAGGCCCAGGCTCATGGTGTTCGGAGACCTGCTATACATGCATGTCGAGAAATCAGAGTACCTCTCTCACAAAGAGGTACCCTTCATGTGGTTAAACCTGGACACTATTCTCATCGACTCTGCCTTTTCCTTTTCATACTGCCATCAACTATTTTTTCTTCTGCCTTATTGGTCAATTTCCTGCCTTTTTTTTTCTAGAAAATTAAATAAAAACAGTTTTCTCATTTGAGCTCTTCCGAAATTGGATTGTGTTGGTTGAAGACAGCAAAGAGACCAGGAAAGTGAACACTGAACACTGAAAAACTTTATTTAACAAGGATAAAGATTTTAGACGCCGCCTATTCTTACAATCTGTCCTTAAGTGAAGATCGAGCACATACACATTTCACCAATTATGGACATATGGCCTGAGAACAAAGATAACGAATGACAGACAGTTCATGCCCAGTCACCATATAAATCCACAGTAGTATGCTCATCTCAGGGAGAGAAAAGAACACAGAAAAGCAGTAACTTGAGTAAGTAATGAAATAGACAAACAAACAAACAATTTCATCAGCAAACAAGGTAATGCTGATTTAGAGCAGACAGTCACTTAATAAATTAAAAAAACAATTGATGGCAAAGTGACACGGTCTTCCAGGCAATGT
>JAGGCT020001283.1:0-50000 GCA_017654935.2 Phymorhynchus buccinoides
GGCAGACCGTCTTAACCACTGTGCCACCTTTCTCCCTTGCAGGTGCACTACACGTTCAGTCGCATGGCGAACGTCTTAACCACTGTGCCACCTTTCTCCCTTGCAGGTGCACTACACGTTCAGTCGCATGGCGAACGTCTTAACCACTGTGCCACCTTTCTCCCTTGCAGGTGCACTACACGTTCAGCCGCATGGTGAACGTCTTAACCACTGTGCCACCTTTCTCCCTTGCAGGTGCACTACACGTTCAGCCGCATGGCAAACGTGTTAACCACTGTGCCACCTTTCTCCCTTGCAGGTGCACTACACGTTCAGCCGCATGGCGAACATCTTAACCACTGTGCCACCTTTCTCCCTTGCAGGTGCACTACACGTTCAGCCGCATGGCGAACATCTTAACCACTGTGCCACCTTTCTCCCTTGCAGGTGCACTACACGTTCAGCCGCATGGCAAACGTGTTAACCACTGTGCCACCTTTCTCCCTTGCAGGTGCACTACACGTTCAGCCACATGGCAAACGTGTTAACCACTGTGCCACCTTTCTCCCTTGCAGGTGCACTACACGTTCAGCCACATGGCAAACGTGTTAACCACTGTGCCACCTTTCTCCCTTGCAGGTGCACTACACGTTCAGCCGCATGGCAAACGTGTTAACCACTGTGCCACCTTTCTCCCTTGCAGGTGCACTACACGTTCAGCCGCATGGCGAACATCTTAACCACTGTGCCACCTTTCTCCCTTGCAGGTGCACTACACGTTCAACCGCATGCTGCTGCTGCAGGAGCCCCTCCTGGTGGTGGGAGCCTTCTACCTGCTCTTCCTGGCTGTCATCGTCTACGTGCGCCTGGACTTCTCCATCACCAAGGTAACCAACCCGCCCGCCCTTCAGCGCTTCTTTGAAGAAACTGGGATCGCTAGACAGTGGAACCTCCCTTATAAGACCTTCAAAAATCATGATGAAAATCCGTTTTACGTCCTCCGGTCTGAAAGAGACACATATGGGACATTTGTAGATACAAAGATGGTGGGAACATTACTGGAGGCAATGCCCGGAGGCATTGCAACACCAGTAAAGTCCCGATTTTTTTAACTATGCAGATAGGTGTAGCAGTAACCACGCCTCGGTTAAACCTCATCGGCTATGGAACCGCCATTAACATGGAATTGTTGTGCAGTGGAACCTCCCTTATAAGACCTTAAAAAATCATGATGAAAATCCGTTTTACGTCCTCCGGTCTGAAAGAGACACATATGGGACATTTGTAGATATAAAGATGGTGGGAACGATCCTTGAGGCAATGCCCGGAGGCAGTGCAACTCCAGGAAAGTCCCGAATTTTTAACGATACAGATGCATAATTGGCATTTTAAAAAATCATCCAAGGGAGGGGTCTTATAAGGGAGGTAATTTTAATACTTACAAAGAAGGGCAATGTCTCAGAGAAGTAGGTCTTATATGGGAGGGAGTCTTATAAGGGAGGTTCCACTGTGCCGCATGGGTGCAACTTTTCCTAGTATACAAGGATTTCCTGTTATTGAATTTTGCCAGAAAAGGAATTTCGGTTGGGTTTTTTATTTGTCAAACAAGATCTTTGTGTGTCTACTGTATTTTTTAAACACTTTAAAATAAGCATTTGCATAAATTGTGGAAAAAGCAAGCTAAAATACCTTCATAAATCATTTTTTTCTTCAGCTGCAGGGGGACATTGCCCCTAGACCCCGGCCTTTCATTTTTTTTCATTTTGTGTAGTTGCACCCATGATGGCATTATTTGTTCAGACTAATAACCCTTTCAACGCTAGCCATTCCTCAGCCAAAATTTACCATTAAACTTACCTGGGTAGAGAAAAGATTTGGTCTGGAATACTGGGGATTCCTCTGTGATATGCCTACAATAGGGCCTATCCTTACCTCCCAAAATTAAGAACATAAGGTCACTGGATACCAGACCCTCATTTGACGTCTTTTAGTGACATGGGTGTTAAATCATTGTGGTGCCAAGAGGTGACAGTGGCAATGAAATGGTTAAGGCTCACCCCAAACATTTGACACCAGATTTAATTTTTGCTGTTATATTTTCTTACTAGTCATATTATAAGGCGCAGGCGTCTCAGTCTGGTATAAAAAAAATTAGCGCCTTATAGTCTGTAAAATATGGTACTGTTTATTTCTTTGGAGGGAGAGATCTTTTTTTTTTAAAGCATCAGGGCTCCCAGGGACCCCCATTTGTGGGGGTCTATGAAGTAACCTCTAAAAGAATATGCAAGGGGTCCCAGGGATGCACTATGAACCGGGACCTCAGTTTATCGTCTCATCCGAACGACTCCACGTTCAGACCGTAAGGCCTAGCGCAAAGTGAGTGGAAAAATCCCCTGTACCCAGGTTCAAACTCGGGTTTACTTGACACGAAGCGAACTGGAGCGATTTTTTTTTTTTTTTACATAATTCAAAATCGTTGTGATGAGTTCAAGACTTCACGCTCTTGCAGGACGAGGCCAAGGAGAGCCGCATGCGGGTGGCCAGCCTGGTGGAGGAGGTGCAGAGCACGCAGGACCGGCGCAGCGCCCTCTACCAGAGCTACGACGACGCCATGAACCGCTTCAAGTCCAGCAAGGACCTCAACGCGTTCGTGGCCAGCCGCAAGAAGGTGGACGCCGACTACAAGCAGCTCACCACCAAGATCCAGAACCTGCAGCAGCAGCTGAAGGCAGAGGGCGCTGACATCGCCGACAAGGTGGGTGGGGCCAGTCGGAAAAGATTCGAGTCGAGTGGCTAAGATGTATTTTAGACACTTGCGCACACACACGTGTGACGAGGTAATGGGTTAAAAGGCTAAGTCCCTAGGGAAGACTTTAGAAAATCTGCCTTTAGCCCACTTCTCTAGGGTATGGGAGATGAGCAACTTTCCCGGCCCCTTTTCATCTAATAAATTTATATTTGTGCCCGGGTTCTGGCTCGTATGGTTGTAAGAAATACAAGTGGTTGAATTGCTCTAAATGGCAGACAGAGAGAAGTAGGGTTTTACATGAAATTACAAGACTCCCACTCTCATCAGTCTGACCAAAGGGTTCAGGATTATTTGACACTTGTATTTTATTTACTCCCAAAATCTGCATAAGATTATGCAACAATAATAATAAAGCAGCTCAATGGCGCCAAAACAAAATATGGATAAAAAAACAATGAAATCCGAAAGGATTCACAAGACTTTTGTCTTTCTATAAGGTTCGCCCCATGCCGGAAGGGTTACTAATTATCTTCAGTGTCCGTAGGAAAGTTCAAATGATTGGCGCAGTCCGGTGGACTTAGCTGTTTCAAGTTCCTCCGTGGTGATCGGCGAGTGCTGGGTTGGCTGGGCTTGCTCATCAGGTGAGAGTAGCTCCCAGTCGTTCCGGTTACGGCTTCGCGGGATGGCACGGTTCAGGCGTGGTCTCCTCGCGGATTCTGGGTGCGGGTCGTCTTGGCGGCGCTCCCGTCTTGGTGCTTGGTGGAGTCCGGGTCGTCCGGCCCACGATGCCCTGCTGATAATCACAGGAGAAGGTGGATGTAGATCTCTATGGCTTAGAGACAAGGGGCTTCAGTCGGCAGGGAATTAGTGAATCCCAACCGGCTTGAAGGCTTCCCTTGTACAATGGCACTAGTTAATAAATAAACTGAATTTCAGTTAACAAACTGAGATCAGTAAAACATAAAAGGTGATCAATCAATCCATCACTCTCCATCCGACACCTGGAAAGGAATGGTATCATAAAGTGCAAGATTGCGGCCCATAGGTTTCCTACTAAAAATAGACAAATGGGTTAGTAGGCATAAACTCCGGTTCTGGTACCAAAAGTGTTCAAGTCAAAAACACACACACACAAATAATCAGTGCACATAAATAGAATAGAATGTTTACCACTTCTTTTCTATAACATATCTATCTACTCCTTATTCATCATTGAACATAGGATCTAGATCAAAACTAGGGTCAAACAAACAACCAGTCTCAATCACCAGTCATCAATAAGACTTACTAGGTGGGCTATTCTGGCTGGGAGAGGTGTTGCTCTAGTCAGTTTCAGCGTCTTGTGTGAAAAACTTTTTCTCACTACGCCAATTATAGCCTTCACTTTCAAACAATGAAAGCCTGTCATTGGTTTATAGCAGTCGACACGTCACAAGATGATGTTTCAGAGTGTACAGAACAATCACGCGCCTATTACATCCTTATCACATGCCGGACATTCCTAACCTTTTGATTGGAAAGGCAAAACCGTCTTCAAAGGGAGATAACCGTGGTTGTCACTTTCTTGTGATAGGTAAGGACGCGGTGTCTTACAAAGGGAGATAACCGTGGTTCAAAGGGATAATTGCCTTAGTCGGCGTTCGTTTTGAAGTAGCCGGGCAATTAACGTGGCGGTTGGTCGAGAAATGAAAAGGAGAGAGGGTGAGGGGGGTGGGGAGGGGAGAAGGGGGGGGGGGGTGTAGATAAGGAATAAAGAAAGCGGGTCGCGCGGGACACTTACGTCACAACACGCCATCATATTTTCGCATGGAACATTTTTACCGACAAGCACCATTATACCGTTCTCTGGAAAGGGATACGGGTAGGATCAGTTTAGGGTTATTTATTATCATGAAACTGAAAGAACCAGATTTGAGATTGAGAGTCGTAAACATGAGGGGGTGTCTCAAGTACAACTTCACAAGTCCTCTCCTCCCCCCCCCCCCCCAGCAGTAGCTGAAGGCAGAGGGTGCTGACATCGCCGACAAGGTGGGTGGGTCCAGTTGGGAAGCGATTCGAGTCGAGTGGCTAAGATGTATTTTAGACACACACACACACATCAAATTTTTGCGTGGAAAATTTTCACCAAGAAGCACCATTCTACCGTCGGGAAAGGGATACGGTTAGCATCAGCCTAGGGTTGTTTTCGTGAAACTGAGTCGTAAGCATGAGGGGGTGTCTAAAGTAGAACTTCACAAGTCCTCTCCTCCCCCCCGCTAACTAATTATATTGCTCATTTTAAATTGTCCAAGGAACACATTTTTCCTCGCTTGGGTTAGGAATAAGGTGGCAAATTGGTTACAGCTATTTTCATGACACAGAAAAAATGACAAATTGAAGGGGAGTTGCTTAACTCCACTTTTTGCCAAGTTTTCTTGTTTGTATAACATAGCTAATGTAAAGAACGCCCACTGTCAAAAAGTTGTTCTTGTGTGTGAATCAATATGAAGAGGAAAAGCAAAGAGCAGAGCTTCCAAATTTGTTCTCTTTTTTTTGGTGGAAAACTTCAAATTATACAATAATTGAGATGTGAAAGTAACCCCATTCTTGAAAATCATGCAGGTCCAGTTATAGTTAGGCCAGGCGTCTTTTCATATGTTTCCAGGCATCAGAATAGTCAGAAGTAGAATCCTGAAAGCTGTGGTGCAGGGGCCATCAAGGCATTAGACTGTTGAAGGACACCACTGAAATCAGTTTCCAACATTACCAAATAGGCAAACTGCAGTGAGAAATCACTTTAAGATGCTTTTTGACGGAAAATATTACCCTCACAGAAAAGGCAAAAAATTCGGAAATAATTAAGGGGAGTAATTTAATGGTGTGTGGGAGTGATCTCGCCTAATTCAATCGGTCAAACAGGGGAAGTTACTCTACCTTCAGGTAGATCCCCAGCCCTCGCTTCGTGTGTTTGAGGAGACACACAGCATGTAGAACGCAGTGCGTCGTTCTAAATTTGATGTAATTTATATTTTTACGTCACAGTTTGCAAGTTCTATCACTTTGTAGCAACTGGCCACCCCTTATTTTTCTAAAAAAATGTTTGCAAGTCGCTGACTGGCATCCTGCGGTTTCAAGCTTCGACGCCATTGTTGCTATGGTATTTGACCAAGTAATGGAGGTAAGCAACTTTAATTTTCACGAAGTGCTCTCCCCTAGTTTTTTCCGAAAACCGTCTATTCTGATGCCCGATTTCCCCGTGCCTTACAGGTGGCAGAGCTGCAGCGGCTGGACGGTCAGTACAAGGACCAGATCAACCTGGCCATGGGCATGGCCGAGAAGCTGGTGGCCGGCAAGGTCAACCGCCAGCAGTACCTCGAGGCGGACTCCGGGGTCACCAGCAAGCGCGAAGACATCTACCAGAAGATGGAGGCCCTCAGAGCCATGCTGTAAAGTCACGGTCCCCTGCCTCTGCTGTGGGGCCCAGACATGGTACTTTTCAAAGAAAGTTAGGCAAATTCACGGAAAGTGAATGGAGAAAAACAAATGTGATCTTAAGCTTGAAGAGATGCCCTTTTTTTTTTTAAGTTTTATATCGTCGGTGAAATTGAAAATCCTTGTGTCTCGATTTTTATTATTTTTTTAGTTAGATACATAGTCAGCTCTCTAATTTTTCCCGCCACCTTCCACCAAAACCTCGTATTTCTAACGACTTTCTATCTGGGGTAAATGAGGTTGTGTAAATTGAAGAAAAACTTTTAAGTCCAAAATTCAGATCTACTTAAGAACAAAAACCTCGTATCTTCGTTCTTTTCAAGTGTTAAATTTGTTTTAACAAAATGCAGGACTAAACTCGCAATGTCTTGAACATCATAGTTAATCAATTGTGGTAAATGTGGTTAATTTTTTAAAGTTTTCATTTTTCTTAAAACTACCAAAATTGAGATACAAGGTTTCTGAATTTCACTGACGATATATTGATCTTCACGGAGGAATTGCTTGCCCCTTTTTTGATTATAAAGGGCTCTTTACCCCTTGACCATACCAAGAAACAACATCCCCTGGACCCCCAAAAATATTTCCAGAGAAAAATGCTTCCCCCCCTCCCAGTACCATGCCTTGGACTGCACAGCTCATGGCTTTAGTGCGCATGTGTATGTATGTGTGTGCGTGCGTTTTAAAACTGTTCTTGTTGAGAGTTCTGTTCATTTTTCATCCAGTTAGGCTTTTTCTTGGGGGGGAGTTTGTTTCATTTGTAAAGTGAATACATTTGTTTTTATGGAGTGAAGAACTTCTGTTGCATCTTATGAAGGTGTTGAGTGTATTTCGTAACTATCATAGATTGCTTTGTAAAAACGGTACGAAAGATTTCCTTGTAAAAGAGAGATGAGATAATGAAAATGGAGTAATTAAATCGTAGTATGACTTTTGTTTCTGTAGGAGATAGGTGTGTGTTTGGATTGATTTTGATTTGAAGAAATGTGTGATTAGGGGTATGGGATTACATTTGAATAAATGTAAAGTTTATTTTGAACTGTAAAAGCTGAAGTGAAGCACTATTATTTGAGTGGTGAGAGTAGTAATATATTTGTGTCCAAGAATGCTTACTGGGTTTAAAATTGAAGTTTTTATTTATTGTTTTAATTTTAATGTGTTAACATCTTTCCAGCAGCAAAGCTTCATTTTGTGTGGGGAAACCGTTCTCCAAAACTCATCTGTATTTTGTCATTTGTATAAATGAAATGAGTGAAAAATAAAAGCTGTATAAATGTTCAGTTGCTGTCTTTTATTTGAGGTAAGAGATGCATGTATGGTGAGTGTATGATCAGTTGGTGACAAATTGTTCCCACATACCTATACTCCCACACACCATTGTGTGTGTGTGCATAACGCACATGTATTCGGGTTATTTTGTAATGGATGGGAATAGCATGGATAGAAAATTACAGTGTGGGACCAACGGTATATGAGAACAAATGGATAGAAAATTAGTGTGGGACCAACAGTATGTGGGAACAAATGTACACTTGAACATAAGTTGTAGAAACCATACATTTGAACATTGCACTCAGTCATACCAAAAATCTTCACCCATTAACAGCATTCAATGATTCACAGTTAATGGGCTGCAGCCAAGGAATTAGTCTTCGGGGACCTTTTCTAACGCTAACTCTCCTGAAGTCCTCTTGTCCCCTGGCCAAGGCTTACACGCTATAAACAAATTACATTCCTCCAGCCCTCCGGAACAGCAGTCATCTCTTCAAGCTTCCCTTTTCTAGAATTCACGGTCACAAAAAACTGACACACTACCTTACTTTCTTTTAGAAGAAAATAAATTATTCGTCTTCTGATTCTCGTCTCCTCTCCCCTCCCTCCATCCGTCTCAAATCTGCTGGCCAACGTTCTTTTTCCTGTCAAGCACCATCTCTTTGGAATTCTCTGCCTTCTCCTCTCCGACACTCCAACTCAGTCTCCTCATTCAAAACCTCTCTTAAAACCCATCTTTTTCCTGCTGCACCCTAAATATTTGATCAGTTGTCTATCTTGTGTGCACGTGAGGGAAGATTGAATAAGAGGTTTGTGCTGTGCTTTGTGGTGTGTGTGTGTGTGTGTGAGCATGCATGTGTGCATACATGTGTGCTTGTGTGTGTTTTGGTTCTGTGGGTTGTGTGTGCACGCATGTGTGTGTGTTTGTCTGTCTGCGTGCGTACGTTGTGTGTGAGGGTGTTTCTGTATGTGTTGGTGTATGTGGTCAGTCCATGTGGCTCAGTTGATGTGTGCTTACTGAATGGGGGATGGAAAGAGTCGGTGTTGTTAAATGTGTGTTAGAGAGAGAGAGAGTTGCTTTGTATGTATGTCATTCTTGAATGCTGTTTTTGTCTATTTGTTGATGAAAAATTGATTGTAAAGCACTTTGGGCTCATCTGAGCTGTCAATTTGATGAATTTGTTTCAAGGGAAGTAAATCTGTGTGCACACCACACTTTGGTCACTTCTTAACTTACTTTGCTCCCTTAGACCACATTTTTAACTCTTACTATGCGTTTGAAGTGGGGTAACTAATTGTTGTAGAGAGTTTTTATAGTCTATATATATAAAAAAAAGTCTGATCTACCACTTCCCTATGTCTAAACCTGAAGTAAAAACCTGTAATCTTCTTTCATTTCTCCTTTTGCTTATGTATGTTTTGTTTGTGTGTATGGCTGAAGTGATTTGTGAGTTATTTTAATAATTCAAAATCGTTGCGATGCGATTAATGAGTTAAAGAAATCACACACATATTGTCCCAATGTCAGGACTGTTTAATATAACAGGACAGTCACTTTACGATGTGAAGTTAGCCAGACTTACAAGTTACATGAAATGAAGGCCACTTCCCAAAGTGGCCATATTTGAAAACCAGTTGCGATCACAATTCTTCTTCTTCTGCGTTCCCAGGCCATAATGGGTGAGGCACCTAATATGTGTCCGGTTTTCACTGGTCTCCCCGCTGCCGACACATTCCAATTTCGCAGGAGCTCAAAGCAGAAATATATTTGGTGGTTTTGGGGGTTTTTTAAGGCATGAGAATGAGCCAATAAGGCAGAAAAATAGTGGTTGATAATGATAAAAAGAAAAGGCAGAGTCAAAGACAGTGATACAACGGGGCTTTATACCACTTCTTGCCGACAGACCTAACCGACCAAAGAGGAATATTTGAAGCAGAAAAGAGGAATTTTAGGGAGTTAAGAGGAATTTCGGCGCGGAACCTTACCTTTCGCAAACAAACACGATTTGATGCAATTAATTCTTATCCTTGTTAACTTGTACTGTTCAAAACAGGTCTTGCTTGGAGGTGTCACAATTAATCTTTGCAAAGCAGGAAAACAAGGTAGATAATGAACCATACACTTGTACATTACACATCTCTCATCAAAAACACTTGTTGGTTGCACATCAAAGTCGACACAAAAGGGCGATAATTTTAGGCCCGAACTGCTCATGCCACCTATCGACGAGTCAGGTGCAGATCATTTTCTGTGGCTATATGCTACCATGTTTTACGGACTATAAGGCGATACTTTTTTCCTAGACTGAGACCCCTGCGCCTTATAATGTGACTAATAATATAGTAAGAAACTATCATAACAAAATCTGCATTTTGTGCAAAATTTGGGGGGGGTGCCTTATAATCAGGTGCGCCTTGTAGTCCGTAAAATACTGTACTACTTCATGACAGGCAAGGACGATAATCTTAAGTAGGTGGCGTTCGCATCTCAGGACACGAGACAGGGGCAGATAATTTTTGGTATAAAGCCTCATTAGAGTAGGTTACTAGCACAGAACTTCTAGAAGGTGGGGGAACTACTTGTACTGAAAGACGCCCCGGTATCCCCACGGGGAGAGACTCATGGAGGGGGCGGGGTCGTCCAGCTTCCCAGTATGGAGGCACGATGCATCCACCATCTACTTCGGATCACAATTCGATTTAAACTTCTTTTTTTAAGAGAAAGGAACATTCAGAAAAACAAGTTTGCAAGCACAGAATAAGATCAATACTAAAGAGAAAAACGTCTGCCAGCTTTCATTCATACAAACGTGCGTAAGAATGATGTATTATTTCCCAAACATTTATTTCCATGCGTGACGCTTCTTTTGTTCGAACTTCGTAAGTAAAACAATACCAGTGTCCCACAAGACACTATGGTCAAAGTATGTACAGCAACAACATGAGGCCGCAAATAACGAATATAAAAATGAACATTGTACAATGCCGCAATACTGGAAATCAAAATGCTACAAAGTGTAAATGTAAGTACAGTGGAACCTCCCTTATAAGACCTTCAGAAATAATCCAAAATGAGATCTTATAAGGGAGGGGTCTTATAAGGGAGGTAATTTTAATACTTACAAAGAAGGGCAATGTCTCAGAGAAGTAGGTCTTGTGTGGGAGGGAGTCATAATGGGAGGTCTTATAAGGGAGGTTCCACTACCATATTCTGACTATAAGGCGCACCTTTGTATAAGGCGCATCCCCAAAATTTCAGATTTTGTTACATATATTTTTTTAACTTATTTTACTAGTCATTATGGCTGGTACCCATGTGTCGTCATATCCGGCCACAAGGAGCACCATATTATGGGAGACCGCCATCTTAGTCATTAACTTTGTTTGAAAAATGCCAGATCGATGCTGCGTATTTGGCTGTTCCAATTCAAAACTTATTTGAACTGTATTTATGACATCTAGATAACATTTTCACTTTGTTTACACACAAATAAGGACTAAGATGGCGACACTTCCGTTGGAATGGTCGAGATGCGCATGCAGGTGGGGGGGAGCCATAAGGCGCAGGGTCTGAATCTGGGGGAAAAGTATCGCCTTAGAGTCCGAAAAATACGGTACACTGTACCAGATAATTTAACCAAACCTTGGCCTGTATTCACATCGAGGTACAGTGGACCCTCCCTTATAAGACCTTCAAAAATCATCCAAAATGAGGTCTTATAAGGGAGGGCTCTTATAAGGGAGGTGATTTTAATACTTACAAAGAAGGGCAATGTCTCAGGGAAGTAGGTCTTATGTGGGAGGGTGTCATAATGGGAGGTCTTATAAGGGAGGTTCCACTGTAGTACGAGACTTCTAAGATATCAAGGTGATAAGTCTCATACTATCTCAATGTGAATACAGGCCCTGGACAGCAAGTAGAAAATAAAGAGTTACCGTAAATAAAAAATGTGTATCTTTCGATAAAACTTAGAGAGCACTAACACAGTGCAACCACCGCCAAAGGACACCTCTATATTCCGATTGGTTAAAAATAATAATAATAATAAGCCAGCTGACTACATGGGGCCAAACAGAAGCTGTCACCAAATGCAAGGAGGAAAAATTTCAAATAACTGTCAACAATTATTGTATTGTTTATGTAATGTTGATAAAGGCACATTCGCCGAAATATCCAGTAGTTTTGTTTTGTCTCTTGTGAATAAAATGTCACTTTACACTTGTGTAGTTGTTTGTTGTATGTTGCAGTCTGTTTCAGTTTTTTTTAAATTGTCGACAACAAAAAATGCAAGGAGAAAATTTGACCTAAATTAAAAGTTTTTAAGTGAAACTGAATGGTGGCTCAGCGTAACACCAATTTTCTAACAAAAATTCAATGCCTTTCCTCTTCATCAAAGTTCCTCATAAAATGCTCAAGTCAACTTTTTTTTAACATCAACCTCTACACACTTCTAACTGCTGACCTGGGTCGGTATTCATGTCGAGATAGCATGAGACTTAGCATGATGCTAACTTAGAAGCTCTTCCAAAAGTCCTATTAAATCCTATAGGACATTGGAAAAGCTTCTAAGTTAGCATCATGCTAAGTCTCATGCTATCTCGACATGAATACCGTCCCTGGTTTTTATTTTTATTCTGAATTTATTGACAATCTAGGTGGGGTTTTTAAAGCTTAATTATAAAGTTTTGTAAAAACTAATCCTCTACCAACATTTCATTACAATCCGTTCATTACTTCTTGAGCGACAAACCAACCCAAGACAAACGTAAAACTCTTCAACAGGATGGTGAGGGTGAGGGTGCGATTAAAAAAAGGTCAGTCTGTTTGGCAATGCACAGATTCAAACTTTCAAACTGGCCGACTTGCCTTTATCCAATCAGGATAGAATAACAATCTTTAAAAATAAGAAAATTCTACATTCATCTCGTCATCTCCCAAGAAATGCATGAATTGGCCACTGCAAAGACCACCTTTTGCAAGAGTGAATGCCCTTGGTGGGTGGGGGAAGATGCTTGAGTGCTGACCAAACAAGGGCATCTCGCCAATAACCCTATTTGAGGCCACTGAATGGCTGCCTTTTGCAAGAGTGCATGCCCTTTTGGATACTGACCAACAAGGGCTTAACTCTTGCCGTCAAGGGCGTTAATAACCCTAGCTGCAGTGACCAATAGTTACAGCATCAAACAGAGAAACATGCATCACTCGACACCATTTTACCCTTTCTGTACAATTGTGACTGTGCATCGACAAAACACACAGCGTGGACTTTTTGTTTGTTTTGAGCAATGATTAAAACTAAAAACCAGTATTACTCAGTTTACACCACTAAACAGTTTCATTACATTCAACTTTACAAATAACTTCAACACACACACCCATACACAACACACTAAAAAAATTTGAATGATTTGCATCCTTCTTGGTTCTTTTATATTTTCATATCTAAGTTGGTTTAAACAAAAAAGATGAGCTAAATAATTTGTTATTCCCCCCCAAAAAGCCCAAATCAAAGGCAGAGAGAAAAAAAGTCAATATACAAATTATATCGCTAAGATTGATCTTAAGACCAAATCTGAGTCATTTAAGCATGCTTGCCTGGCATTCAGCATTGAACAAGAAATAAAATGAAGTTGGGTTTTTCCCCTCACTTGCAATTTTTCTGTATGGCTTTTTTTGTATGGCTGTGAAAACGTTTGTCTTATTTTTTTAAATAATAAAAATGATGCAATGCCATTCTATTCAAGGATCCTTACAAAGAACTTTGTGAATGCCAGATCTTATTTTGAAACAAAAAAAATCTGGTCTTATCCTGCAACGGCATAACTAAGGACAAATCTAAATTCTGACTCTCCGTATGAACAAAATAAAATTCAGGCATGAGATTCTTAAGTATTTATGCTGATTTCATGCGTTTTGATGGCCCCAGAGGTTTGGGGTTTTCTTTACATTAAAGAAGAGGCCAACTGAGATTATAAATACTTGTTATATGTGAATAAAAATGAACTAAATATATCAATTCTACTTCTAATGTTGTTTTAAAGCTTAGATTACAAAAAGCAGCTTTATTTTCAGGGGGCTTCAGCTTTTTTCCAGCCTATCGTAAAAACTGACTATAAGCCACACCTGTATATAAGCCGTATCCCTTAACTCAGTGAACGAAATTTAAGGCTTAACGTCCTCTCGACCTGGAAAGGCACATATGGGACATCAAACCCTTGACTCATTAACCGAAAAATTGTGTTTTACGTCTTCTCGGTCTGGAACAGACACATATGGGACATTTGTAGATACAAAGATGGTGGGAACGATACTGGAGGCAGTGCAACACCAGTAAAGTCCCGAATTTTTAACAATACAGATGTCTAGCAGTAACCACGCCTCGGTTAAACCTCATCGGCTATGGTACCGCCATGTATTGAAAAAACAAAACAAAACACTGAATGAATGAATGAAAAATGGTGTTTTACGTCCTCTCGGTCTGGAACAGACACATATGGGACATTTGTAGATACAAAGATGGTGGGAACAATACTGGAGGCAATACCCGGAGGCAGTGCAACTCCAGTAAAGTCCCCATTTAAAAAAAAAAAAAAACAGATAGGTGTAGCGGTAACCACGCCTCGGTTAAACCTCATCGGCTATGGTACCGCCACAAGTTGAGTATGAAAAAACAAACAAACCAAAAAACATTCTATGCCGAATGCTTATCTTCACAACCATTCAACACTGGCCGGGTTTACATTCATTGCATCAAAATTATTTTTAACACAATGCTTAATGGCATAGTTTTGAAACATTTTGTCATTATTTATAATAATAAAAGTTAACGTCTGTTAAAGTTCCAAAGTAAAATTTTCATTACTGGCCGATTAATGACGTCTAAAAAAAATAAATGACAAAGAAGACAAAGAGGGGGGGGGGGGGGGGGGTAGTGTCCTGCTTTCATTCATTGCCATTCTTAAAATAGACTAGAATTCATTTCATTGGTTGAAAACTACTAAGGGACTGTATAGGAATACTTCTATACCACTTTGAACCACGCGCAGCTGTTGACCTATGAACTATGAATTTTTTAAGTTCACCTGCGATATCCCGTCGCCTTAGTAACGAAGCGTTGTGCGCATGTCCTACGATCTCGTCGCAGGTTAGCACACAAAGAGTTAAATTGACAAAATACGAAGTATTTATTTACATATAAGCTGCACCAGTTTATAAGCCGCAGATAAAATTATACTCACAAAGTTAAAAAGCAGTAGACTTTGCTTACCCTTCCACAGAAAATGAACACATGTGCATAAAGCAACACAAAGATGGAAACTGTCATTACAACATGAATAGTTGATACTCTTAAACGGTTTTCATATTGAATCAATATTAATTGTCAAAACCAATTTAGAGAGCTCTAAAGAAGTTCAAAATTGGCTGGAGAATGTGGATGGAAACAAATAATACTGATTTTATAGAATTGAAAAAATCCACAGATAAGCCGCATCAGTCTATAAGCCGCAGGGGCCACAGTTGAGGAAAGAAGTAGCGGCTTAAAGTCCGCATTTTACGGTAAATCATAATTTCTCAATCTCATGCCTGATATTAATGCAAAAGAAAAAAAAGGGTCTGAAAAATAATACTTATCCAATTTAAAACAGAGTTAAAACAAGAAAAGACTATATTGGTGGCAAAGATTGGAGAGGTCCAAGAGTTTGAAGCAGTTATCATTCCCCTCTCTTTGCATCTGCACACAACTACACAAACAAGTATCACACACACACTCCTAGACAAATTTTTATCGTTGTTGTCTTAACTTACCATAACTCCACACACACACACACACAAAACAGTTTCCTTAACGGTTTTTTTGCTGTCCCATCTTCTGGGCTGTACAGTGGCGTTGCTCCCACACCGCTCGTTCCGAATCCCAATTCGCAGCTACACCCGGGTTTGTTCAAGTCGCAGAAACCGAGACCAGCAGTCCAAGGGGAGCGAATCTATGTTAGGCCGTCAGGAGGCAACCAACTGAGGAGACACTGCACTTCTGCTGAGTTCTTCGGTGGAGTTCAGTGGAGCCTGTTCAGGACACCACCTACTAAGCCCCCTACTCTTAGTCATGGAGCCAGCATGAGTAAGGTCCTCCTCCGAGGGTGCCACCATGACTGTCCACCGACAGCTCCCCAGAACACACTGATCCCCATGAATTTGACCCGAACGCACCAAGGCACAGACTGGATTGGAAACCGAAACTGATGCTTTGACTTAATAGTCATGTATGTTTTAAATCTGTTACTATCTTACGAATGTGTTGCCGTTTGCGGTATGTGGACCATGTTATCTTGTACTTTCTCTTTTGTTACATTGTATGTCCCTATCAAGTGTATGTTATTTGTTATTTTCTGATTTTACTTCAAGTCTGATGTTCTATTTATAATTCAATTTGCAAAGTGCACAGAGCAAGCTTATAGTGTAGAATGTTAACGCTATAGCAAATAACATTATTATTATTAATATACACATGAACCATGCATGACAAGCTTGTCTTGCACATTTTCTTCAGTATGTAACATTTCATAAAGTATTTTCACTTAAAGCTTGTCTTGCACATTTTCTTCAGTATGTAACATTTCATAAAGTATTTTCACTTAAAAATCAAAATAATTCTCATTTTGTTTTTTGGGCATCCATGTGCATGTAGACCTTTAAACATTGCAACGATCTCCCATCGTCCGAGATTGTCATGTTGCAACTTCAATTACCGGTAACCCTTGACACCTACATGCCTTAAATTAATGGAGTTCATTGATAATTCTCTGGGACAACAATTTGTTTGGCAATCAAAGGGTTCAACTGAGTTTTCACTGAATACTTAAATGATATCAGGTTGCAAAACTATGAGAAAGTATTCTGCTTGCAAACATATTTTTCATTTTTGTTTTAACCGTATTTTACGGACTATAAAGGCGATATCCCCCCCCCCCGAATGAGACCCATGCGCCTTATAATATAATGATGAACAAAATAGTAAGACAATGTAATAACAAAATCAATTTTTTGTGTAAAATTTGTGGGGTGTGCCTCATAGTAAAAGAAAGATGGTAATAAACAGAAAGGCAACATGATGGCTTTCAATCTCTTGAGTTTCTGCCCCCTCTCCTTTTTACTTATTTATTATCAAAACCATGCACATGTCTTTAAGAATATTTGTAGCAATAAATTCACACACACACACACAAAAAGAAGAAAAGAACCATGACATAGAATCTGATTCTGTGGATCCAATCTCTTGAGTTTCTGTCTTTAAGAATATTTGTAACAATAAATTCACACACACACAAAAGAAAACCCCCATGAAATAGAATCTGATTCTGTGGATGTTCTCTTTCATAGTCCGACACACACATCCACTCTAGTTTCAACGGTCAATACATAAAACTAAACAAACAAACAAAAATCAAGGTACTTTCATTTATTTAATGCAAGTCTCCACATTAAAACATAAACCAACATTTACAATAATGGTTCCAATACTTTTTTTCCAATGAGCATTAAAACTTTTTTCTTTTTTTTTGCTGTGGTTCAAACATAGAGAACATAACAAGAATTTAATTACAGGTACAAACGTACAAATAAGTGGGCGTACTGAAAAATAAAACCTTTACCAGCAAAATCAATGCCAAAATTAACCCTGGGACGGTATTCATGTCGAGATAGCATGAGACTTAGTATGATGCTAACTTAGAAGCTCTTCCAATGTCCTATAGGATTTAATAGGACTTTTGGAAGAGCTTCTAAGTTAGCATCATGCCAAGTCTCATGCTATCTCGACATGAATACCGTCCCTGGTTTCTAACATGCCCACAGTGACACACACGCACACACACAGTGACACACACACAGTGACATGCACGCACACACACTCTCTCTGTCTCGCACACAAAGTCTTATTCACTATGGATTATAGAAGTCATTTCAGAAATTAGTTTAATTCTGAATCCAAGAGCAGAAGATCTGTGAATGCCCTATGCAATATTTCACAAAGTGTCTTCTTACGCATTGGACTGTAGAGGGGAAGTATTGTTTTTTAATTCTGATCTTGGTATTTTGCTCCATTTCTTGCCTGCTCCTTTTCTCCTTTTCTTGCCTGCCTTTGCTATATTTGCTATTTGCTGTTTTCTTGTTTGTCTCTGTCGATAAAGGTGCATTCGCCGAAATATCCAGCAGTTTTGTTTTGTCTCTTGTGATAAAATAATGTCACTTTACACTTGTCGTGTAGTTTGATTGTTGTATGATCCAGTGACGTTGCAGTCTGTTTCATTTTTTTGTCTTTTCCAACTGCTAAATCGCCATGCGCAAAACATAGATACGCAAGTCGACAGACATCACTTCAAGTGAGAAATTCAGCATTTTGGTCATTTCTGGTCAAAATACGTTATTTTTGTTGTTAATTTAGTGTCACAATCGGTGATTTATCTTTGCACATTGTTTTTCCCCAGCTTTGCAAGTTGATGCGTATTGCCTTGATCAACTGATAAGTCCAACACATCGAAGCTGACCAATTTTGACCTACGATATTTTAATTTGTGGGCGGCAAAATATTCCATTGAAAGTAATGGTGGGGGTTTTTTCAAATCAAATTTGTACTATAAAGCTTGATGGATAGCCATTTGCCTTGTCTTTTTGATTAACAGTCAAGAAAGCATGTTAAAAGGTATACATGGACTCTTAAACATGAACAGTAGATTGCAGCAAAATAAATAGATTGTTTACAAAAAATGCTATATTTTTTATCAACAAAAAGTGTGCCTGGTTAAATATCTGATCTTGTTTTCTCAAAACCTCTTTTTAAAGATGCGTTAGGATTATACTGTAATACTGTATTAAGACCCGGACATATGCAACTAATGAATACGTCCAGCATTTGGCAGTTTATTGTTGTTGTTGTCTTATCCTGGCTTAAAGACTCCAGGGATCATCCCAACAGCTGAAGCACTTGAACACTATGGCACAAATGCACCAGCTAAGGATGTGAACATTACACGTTTTGATTACCCCGCCACGTGAGCAGCCACACTCCTTACATTGGAGGAATTTGGCAGTTTAATATCAATTGCTTCTTTCAATTTTATTTTCTTGCATTTTCAGAAGGAAAAAAATGAGTCGCAAACTTAAGCTTTACACAAAAATCTATTATTCCACTTTTTTTTCAAAAAGCAAAAACCTGGGGAAAAACATTCAATAACGAAGTGATTGGTAACCACCCCATCATCATATACAAGATGAAAACGTTTTTCACAACTTATGATGTGACTGCATGTGCATGGGAAAAGTTTGCCTCCATTTGTTAAAGGCAAACCAGCCGATCCCAAAAATCATTTAATATACATATCTGTATTGCTAAAAAAAATTGGACTTTACTGGTGTTGCACTGCCTCCGGGCATTGCCTCCAGGATCGTTCCCACCATCTTTATATCTACTAATGTCCCATATGTGTCTGTTCCAGACCGGAGGACTTTTAAGCAGAATTTCATCCCAAGAATCCTCGCACAACAGGGCAAAAATAAGGGCTGAAGTTGTTGTTGAGGCGATCAGTGAGCAAAATGAGGCCACACGCTCACGGGCAGCCTTTTATATCCCGGGTGTGGCTTTAAGACTTTCATATATTTTATGTTCCAAGTTGCCTAAGCTATCCTCCACCGAAATCGTAATGTGTCGGCTGACTGCAGCGAGGACACCAGTAAAAACTGGAAAACGGACACATACGTATCCATTGTGGCCTTATGGCCCGGGAACGCAGAAGAAGCCTAAGCTATCCTGCACTGCAAATAACTGGGGTGGGAGGAGGAGGGAAACAAGAGGAGAAGTTAGGATGGGATTGAAGGATGTGGAAAGAGGGGATATCATTTTCCGATTTTGTTCAAACAGCAATTTAGTATGGCACCGACAATATTTTCTATGGCAGACTTTGACAGTATCTAACATCTAATTCGCACCATATTTGGACTGGGATACATGTAATATATATAATCCTTGCATTGCCCAACACTGCAAAATCGTCCTCATTTATCATTATGTTCCCAACCCAAATTAAATCAGAAATAGCAAACCATCCACACAGTCAAATCAAGAATCAACATGACAAGGGCTAAAACAAAGTCACGTTATTCGTTGTATCATACGCTCACACAACGATTTCTAACACTGTTGGGTTCTTTTTCAACAGTATGACGACACCACTTTACATGGAAACAATGAACTATTAATTAACTCATATAATATTACGATTGACAATTCACAATTGTTCTAAAGGTTAATAGTGTACAACATTCAACAGCAGTTCTAAAGCTTTCACTTTCCTTCTTTCAGGAATTATAAAATGATCAGCAAGAGGGTAATTGAACAGACTCTCAAACACAGCCACCATGAGGGCATTTCATGTGAGCTACTGGCTTCAGTTTCAGCAAAAAAATCGTAATTAGAGAGAAAGGTGGCAGAGTGGTTAAGAAGTTCGCCTGCCAAATGTAATGCGTGACTGCAACGTGAGTGACCCGGGTTCGAATCCCGGCCTCGCCCTTTCTAGTTCGACAGGAAAATCGAACTGAACGTCGAGTCCTTCGGATGGAGACTTAAAGCTAGTCTGACCCGTGCGCTTTACGCACATAAAACCCCCACGGCAGTTGAAAGTCGGTAAGAGCAGGGAGAAATCCTGCTGCCTGGTATGGCCAAATTGACAGCTAGGTTTTCCAAGTGTGTCCACACACCCTCCTCACCCTGTCCCCCCCCCCCCCCCCAAAAAAAAAAGGGTATGCACTGCACTTCTGGCGATGCGCTCTTCAGGGGAGAGCAGCCCGAATTACACAGAGATAAGTCTCTGCGACTAGAATATATACCAAATACCAAAAACAATAAATTAATATTCATGACACAGGAACACTTTTTTTTAGGCTATCTCAAGTCCTCAATCTCAATGTACTACTCTATATTTCACTAAAAGTACAAGTCAAGGGATGAACTTTTCGAGACGAAACAAAAAAAAAAAAACCCAAAAAACTAATGACGAGTAATGTGGAATCCTTCCTCTCTATGTGTGTACATATTGTTTTTAATTCTCGCTTTCATAATTTTCTCATTAAAAATCATTAATGCTCTTCAAGACTTCAGATCGTTTCAGCAAAACAGTACTCAAGTCAAACAGTTGTTGTATCTCCCACCCTTTTCATGTTAAGATATATTTGCTGCCTCCACGAGTTTAACCTATGACATGAAGAAGTTCTAAACACACTCACACATGTGACAGTCTTATATCATGTAAATCATCTCTATACTAGTATCACTACACATGATACACATTACAAATTTTAGACATGAACACATAAAATTCACCAGATTTCTGTATAACCACAAGCATTCTAGTGTCCATATATTCACAAACTTTTAACTAGGATAAACCTCTGTCTCTCTATCACACACACACACATGCGCACACACACACTTCTTCTTCTTCATCAATCGCTCAGACAGTTTCCTGTCACATGAGCACAGATACGTCATGCTGCCATTATGCGCCTAACTAAGAAATAATTAGGCCCAGCATGTCTGACTTCGGCTGAAGAAAATCTTTGTAAGAGTTTCTTGAAAAAAGGCAGGAGAACGGACCAGTAAAGTAGAAAGATAGTAGATGACAGTAAGAAAAGGGAAAAGGCAGAGTCAAAGAGGTGACAGATTAGAGGCAGTTACAAGCACAAAACTTCCAGAAGGTGGGGAAACTATTTGTACGAAAGACAAACGGGGGAACACACACACATATTAAGAATTCATATTAACTTATTCACAATAATATATCATGACCATTCAAACACAGTCAAAGCTTGGACAATATCACAAAGCAAGTGACTTTCTTCTTCAGAGGTGGGCACAGAGTTATTAAAATTACCTCCCTTATAAGACCCCTCCCTTAAAAGACCTAATTTTGGATGATTTTTGAAGGTCTTATAAGGGAGGTTCCACTGTACTAAAGAAAGGAAGGAGACAGAAAGAGTAGTGGAGGGAGACAGAAAGAGTAGTGGAGGGGGACAACTCTACGTTAATGCTGCATGGAAAAAAACCGCACATGAAAATCAGTTGGTGTCAGTCTTAGTCCTTCGAGGGGGACAACTTTACGCTAATGCTGCATACAAAATTAAAAAAACATGAAAATCAGTTGGAGTCAGTCTTAGTTCTTGCTTTCTTGAAACTGAAGGGAAACTTTTGATCAGCAGTGTTTTTTCTCTTGGAGGGCATTATGTGCCTGTCTATCTGCCACTTCTGATCAGAGCTGGTCTTGGTCGCCTCTGCGCGCGCTGATGGGGCGGCTCCGTTGCCAGACACGGGCGTGTGCACTGTGCGAGCGCCCTGGTCCCTCTCTGCAGACAGCAGGCGGTGCTGGATCGCGGGCGTCTCCGTCACTGGCTCCACGCGGATGATCTGCGTTTCGCTCGCGATCACACTCCCAACCACCACCCGGGGCTTTCTTGCGGGCGGGGCGGTGCCCGCTACTTTCCGCCAGCTGCTGGTCTGCTGTCGCCGCCGAACCATTGCTGTCGGGTATTGCTGCTGGCTGGGGTTGGCTGCGTTCTGTTCTGGTTGCGACGGTTTGGATTGAACACTGCCACAATTGTCGCTGCGGTCAACAGTTCTTTCTCTACGGTCAACACCTCTGTCGCTGCGGTCAACAGTTCCGTCTCTATGGGCAACACTTCTGTCTCTGTAGTCAACAATTATCTCTCTATGGTCAAGACTGCGGTCAACGCTTCTGTCTCTAAGGTCAACACTTCTGTCTCTGCGGTCAAGACTTCTGTCTCCATGGTCAACACTTCTGTCTCTGCGGACAACACTTCTGTCTCCATGGTCAACACTTCTGTCTCTGCGGACAACACTTCTGTCTCTATGGTCAACACTTCTGTCTCTATGGTCAACACTTCTGTCTCTATGGTCAACACTTCTGTCTCTTTGGATAACACTTCTGTCACTATGGTCAACACTTCTGTCTCTTTGGATAGCACTTCTGTCTCTATGATCAATACTTTTGTCTCTGTGGCCACCTCTTCTGGTGGGACTGGAGAGGGAGCTGGCAGATCGACTGCTGTCGTTCGAAGGAGACCTATATCTGGAAGTTGTCTTTGATTTGTGAGCGTGGGCTTCACTTAACATTTTAGCTTCACTTCTTTTCGTGTTCTCGCGCGGCCGACGTTGTGTCTCGCTTTCACCTTTCCATTTTATATTGCTCTCCTTCTCATGTCTTCTTGATTTCTTCTCAACCAATTCTTTTTCAGCAGTCTGCATCCTTCGCGTCTGTGCCTGTCCTTCCGAACGATGCCTTTCAGACGAGGTCTTCCCTCTATCTGCCCTGAAAGAACCTGCCGCGGATTCAGAATGTTGAAGGTTCTTTGTTCTCGAGGGAACAGAAGCCGCTGTCGAAGTCTTCCCTCTATCTGCCCTGAATGAACCTGCCACGGATTCAGAATTTTGAAGGTTCTTTGTCCTCGAGGGAACAGAAGCCGCTGTCGAGGTCTTCCCTCTATCTGCCCTGAATGAACCTGCCGTGGATTGAGAATTTTGAAGGTTCTTTATCCTCGAGGGAACAGAAGCCGCTGTATGAGACCCCACAGTAGAGTTTAACTTTGAACTTTGTCCAGCAGGAGTTGTTTCAATCGGCAGTTTCTCAGAAGGTTCTCTGTGACTGCCGCCTGTTTCCGCCCCACCGCATTCAAAGTCGCAGCTGCGGGACTTTCGCAGAGGCCTCCGCTGTCCAAACTGGCTCGTCTCCCTTTCTGAATGCCCCAATATCGCTAACACAGTTTTCTCGCATGATCCAGAACGGACCGAGTCTGTAGGACGAGGCATCAGCCTCCCTTGCCCAGAGGTTGTCAGGGTCTTCAGTTTAACACATTTCTTTGATGAGTAGTAGTCTCCCGTGTCTTTTTCTTTAACCTTACTCCTGACTCCAGAGGAGTCAAACCTGTCTTTTTTCGTGCTGCTTGAAACCTGGATCTTTTTGCGGTAGGTATTAAAGGTTTTGAAACCGTCACTGTTTGTTTTCGGAGTGCTTGCACTCTCATTTGTACAAACTTGACTGTCAAAATCTGCTGAGGAAGCTGCAGAGCGGTCGGTCTGCCTGGCAGTTTTTTGTGAACCAGAAATCCCTTTAATGCTGTCCACTGCAGCGCTAGTTTCCACGGAGGCAGCGTCCTTGTGTTTACCACTGGAATTCTGATCCCATGAAAACGGGGCTACCTGATTCCTGGACCTGAAGGCTTTCATGCGCTGCGTCTTGGTGAGGTCCTCGTCGCCCTCCATCTCCCAGACAAAGGGCTGTGGCTTGTGCATATGGCGCAGAGACCTCACACCCTTCAGAGGCTTCACCTTCTGGGGAGAAGTTGGCGAAGTGGGAGACAGGGGCTCTTTCTTCGACTGGAGCTCAACGTGAACTATTTTCGTACGGACAAGGTTTGTTGGTTTCATGTAAACTGCTTCCGCACTGATTTCAATGGGATACAGCCTTTTAATTCTGGAAGCACTTTGCACTGCTTGTCTGCTTGTCTCTCTATAAAGCTCACTTGAAATTCTCATTTCACATTCCTCTGTGATTCTGCGAGACGTAAAGGTGTCTGGTTTTCTGTCTGAAGTTATGTTTGGTTTTATTATGGTGCCCTGGGGATCCGGAATGATACACAGCTCAGGAAGGTCGGTGTCAGTGTCTTCTTCCACAGTAGCTGTAGCACTCGACTTGCTCTCCACCTTGTCCTCAGCATGTTTTACCTTATCCTCAGATGTTGATCTATGCAAGTCAGATATATCACAGCTACCTTCAGCACTGACAGGTCTAGACTGTGGGTCATTCGTTTCAACAGGAACAGAATTGGAGGGAATTCTTGTTTCTACAGACGCCGATTCAATACCACACTGACTTTCATGTACAGAAATGTCTTTAATTTCATATATGCTCACGAGTTCGGAATTTGCACAGTCCTGGTTTGTGGTAGATGAAGCAAGTACTTGTTCTTTAGATGATGGACATTTCACTTCAGGTTCATCTGTTTCCAGGGGACCCGAGTTCGCAGTAGAACTAGCAGCATCTACATGCGCCGAGTCAGAACTGTCTTTCAGCATCATTTCTGATTCTCTTTCTGCATCATCACTCTGGGTCTTTGTTCCATTTTCTTTTTCAAGTTCTGCTTCTCCCTGAGCCTGAACACCTCTGGGTGGTTGGGACAACACATCACTACAATCAGCTGACGAATCGGAGAGTTTCTCAACTTTGTCAAGTGACTGATCAGCCCTTAATTGATCTGACATACTGCTGATTCGTTCGTCACTGTTGGCACTATCAAGGGGCGACTCTGGCGACACATCTCCAGCCCCCGCTGAGCTGTGTTCAGATCTATGATGTGTCTCTGGGGATTGCTGTTCATCGTACGTGGGACCCTCGGAGCAATGCTGATCATGTGTGGCCGACTCATTTACGGGCAATTGTGCAGAGTCGCAACAATATGATTGATCCCTTCTTTCATCTCCATTGGACGTTTGACCTTCATCCCTAGCTCCAGGTGACTGGAGAACATTTGAGGGCCTGACCTCCTGCAAAGAATCATTTAGTTTCTCTGAACACTCTTCTCTGGTTTCTTCACAACAGCTCAGACTGACAGGTGCTGGTTCCAATGGCTGTGTAGATTCTGCAAGCTGACTGTCGCTGTGGCTAGTTGTTTCCATGGTTTCCTCATTTGAGAGGGAACCCACTGTAGCAGGAGCTTGCTGTTTGTCAAATGAAGGTTCTGAGCTTTGCTGTTCACAAAACGATGGGATTTTCTCGGACGCATTGCAATCGGCGACTCCATGCAGTGACTCTTCAGGCAGATCCAGAACCATGATTTTATCCTCGCTGGTGTCCCAGACCTCGGAGTCACTGCTGTCACCCGGCGTTGTCTCCAAATGCTCAGAGCTCCTGTCCTCTGAGTGGGTCACTGCTGCTTCACTGCTTGTATCTGTCTGACATTTAAGGGTGGACTGGTCAGAGTCAGACTCTAACTCATCTTCCGGCTGATTGTTGGCAGTAGTTTCTAATTTTGCTTCTCTTTCTTCTGTTTCATCTGTATCCTGATCACCTAGTTCATTATCAGTCTTATTATCTGGTGTTTCTGAGAAATCTGAGACACTTTCTGGCACACGAGGACTGGTCTCTTTTTCCGAATCAGTTATCTCTGTATTCTGAGCACATTCACTGACACTTGATTGTTTCACATCTTCAGTCAAAGCAGAAAGATCTGAACTGGAGCCTTTTGGTGTTGCGGGAAAATCTACAGTTTGGATACCTCCTAAAGTCATTGTTTCAGCATCAGCATCATTTTGATTGTTCTTGTTGCCGTCTATCTCTTCACATTTTATCTCTTGTCCTTCACACTCAGTGTCTTTCTCATCAGCCTCCTTTTGATTGTCCTCAGTGCTTTCTATCTCTTCCACTAACTCTTCACACTTTTTCTCTTGTCCTTCACACTCAGTGTCTTTTTCATCAGCATCAGCATCCTTTTGATTGTCCTCAGTGCTTTCCATTTCTTCCACTAACTCTTCACACTTTATCTCTAGTCCTTCACACTCATGGTCTGTCTCATCAGCATCAGCATCCTTTTGATTGTCCTCAGTGCTTTCTATTTCTTCCACTAACTCTTCACACTTTATCTCTAGTCCTTCACACTCAAGGTCTTTCTCATCAGCATCCTTTTGATTGTCCTCAGTGCTTTCTACCTCTTCCACTAACTCTTCACACTTGTTCTCTAGTCCTTCACATACTTGGTTGTTCCCCACCATTAGGTCTTCATCTGAATGTTGCGGTAAACCGAAGCACAGTCGTTGCTCATTAGTTTTGTCTGTTCCATTTATCCGTGAACATTGATCTGAAGGTTCAGGCAAACCCACAGCTGAACTTAGACTGTCATCTTCTTCGACAGAACTGCCTTGGGCACTGCCAGGTTGAAGAGCGTCCTGTTGTGCCTCACTCTCTTTCATCGCTTGGTCCCCAAGAGACACATCTTCCACCTCCTGTTCAAGTTGTGCATCTTCTTCGACGGAACAACCTTGGGCACTGTCAGGTTGAAGAGCGTCCTGCAGTGCCTCCTGTTCAAGTTGTGCATCTTCTCCGACAGAACAATCTTGGGCACTGTCAGGTTGAAGAGCGTCCTGTAGTGCCACTCTCTCTTTCTTCGCTTGGTCCCCAAGAGACACATCTTCCGCCTCTGAAGCGTTCTCTTGCACATTTTTCATTTCTTCACCAGCATGTTGTGGATCGGAGCAGACAGACTTCCCCTCACTCATGTCATTGTGTTCCTCCTTCTCTACATCTGCCGGGACTCTGTCTTGGTCATCACAGCTAGCTGAGCCAATGTCCAAGCATCCTTGAGCTGGTGTTGATTGCTGAGCTGGACCTAAACCGACAGAAGTGTCTTCATCGGTTTCCTTGACCTCATGCTTTCCAGCTAATAAATAGCCTTCAAAGATCTTGATCACTGACACACTGACATCTTCCTTTTCTGTCGAGTCATCAGTGACCACACAGTTATTTGCAAGTTCGGCGGTTTCAAAATAGTCTGCAAAGGTTTGACTAGTCAGCACATCATCTGGTGTCTCATTAGTTGTATTTTCTATTGGCATGTCTGATACTTTGTCATCCGCTGCCTTTTCAACAGTCCCACGTTCTGTTGCGGCGTCAGTTGTTGCAAAGTTATCACAATCCACATTGCCGGCTGTAGTATCATCAGTTGCCATGGTATCCACATCCACTACCGTATTATCAGCTTGACAATCTCCAGAGCTCTCTTTCATAATCTCGCCATCAACGGCAGTCACCTGCTCTACTGTCACTGAATCAACGGTCAATTCACTAACTGAAGTATCACTAGCTTTACAAGAGACTTCTGCCACATCTTTTTCTTCTGTGGCTTCATGTGCTTTCACACTGTCACTGTTGTCACAGTTTTCTGCCACATTTTCTACTGCTGCCGTGTACTGGGAAATACCAGTATCTGCAGAAGTATCTTCCACTATTGTTGATTCATCCTGTGGCTGGGTTTCTATTGTGGTGTTTGCTGCTTCACTGTCTTTGATATTATCGTCTGTTTCGGTACCATCAACAATGCCACTCTCTACCGCAAAGCTATCCGCTGTTGAACTCCTTATTTCTTCTGTGTGATGCATGGATAAGTTTTCCATTGAGACGTTACCTATCTTTCCATGTTCTGTGGTCACTTCATTTTCTGAGATCATATTCGATGTGATGTCAAGTGTGGCACTGTCAACAACAATGTCACCTGCAAGAATGTCCGTTGTTACGTCAGCAGCGGCACTGACAGCTATAATGCCATTCGTGGCATTGTCAGCTGTGATATTATCCATCATTACGTCAGCCGTGATGTCATGTATGGCACTGTCAATGATGATGTCCTCTGAGGCACTGTCAGCTGTGTCATCATCAATAATAATGCCACTTATGATATCAGCTGTGGCGTCACCCTTAATGCCACATCCAGTGTCGTCATCTCTTAGCAAACTATCTCCATTTTTCTCATCTACTCTGGCAAGAGCCGACGAATCCAATGTCGGAATATCTGCGCTACTAGTACTACAGCTTGTTAGTTTGTCTGCTGAATTAGCATTTTCTAAACAACGATCTTCGGTAACATTACGCTCAGTACCTCTATCTTTCGAGTCATTCCTTACTTTCTCAACATCCGCTTCGCAGCGTGCCGTCATCTCGTCCGTCGAGACGCACTCCTTCGCTCGTCCGCCAGTTTTCTCCGTTTTTTCTCTCCCGTTTTCAGTGGTGGGGTCCGTTTTATCCCTGTCCGGTGCATTTTCGGCCTTGCCTTCGTTGCAACAGGGGTTGGAGGCCAGGGAAATTGTGTCCAGAGAGATGGTGTCCTCGGTGAGGGGGGACAGGGCACTGCAGGAGGCCACTACAGTGTCCGAGTCGCTCACGATCGTGTCCAAGTCGCTGTCCACACTCTCGCTCGTTTCCATCAGTCGAGCTTCGGGCGCGTCCGTTTTAGAATGCTTCCTACGTCCGGCCGGTCGTCCCCTGGATTTCTTTCCCTCGCTGGCCAGGGCGGCGGGGCTGACCTTGGGGCCCAGGTTCACAATGCATTTCTTAACACTTATCGCAGGCTCGCTGATGGAACGCTTCGGCGGCAGAACGGTCTCTTTTAACTTTACCCGCTGCACCTCTTCAGGCTTGACTCGGCGGCCTAGATTAACCTTGCACCTCTGGGTCAGCTGCTTTTCAAACTCTCCGTAAAAGTACACATTCTTGAAGTCCTCGGTGAGGCTCACCTTGGACACGTGTGGAACAGAAGACTTGGGTTTGGGGGCCGTTTCAGCACAGTCGGGCAGCTTGGGAACAGAGGGCTGGGTCGCGGGTGATTGTGGGTTTTTCCATTTTTGAGAGGCACTGTGCATCATGGGTTCATCACAGCTGATACTCCTGCTGTTGCACTTGGCAGGCAAGGAGTCCTCCAGCTTGTCACACAAGTACAGGGACCCCCGTCGCTTGTTGGCCTGAGCGAGGGGCAAGGGATCATCGGCGGACCTGCTGCTCACAAAGGTTAGGAAAGAGTCCATGAAGGTAGGCTTTGGGGGGCCTGAGGACAACTGGGCAGGGATCAACTGGGGGTCGGGAAAAGGCACTGGGCTACCTTGTCGGCTTGAAGACACTGGGGACTTCTTTGAATCCTGTTTACTGATGGTCTGAGATTTACCGGAGCCCACACTCGCCTTCCTTCCCGCTTTTACGCGATGTGACGAAACGGAAGACCCTGATGTATCTGACCCACTGCTTTTCTTGGCAAAGGCATCTTCCTCCCACTCACTACCGCTCTCCTCCGAGTTTTCTTCATCTTCTCCCGAACTCTCGAAATCAATAGCAGACCTGCTCAGCTTTGGCCGCTTGTGCTTGTTAGCAGCCACGCGCTTCTCCTCCTCTGAAGTCTTGCGCTTATTGCTGTCCTTGAGAGGCTCCACACAGTTGGAGATGCCCAGGGAGCTTATGTAGATCTTGTTCAGGGCCTGCTTCTGGGCAGCCCTCCCGGGGCTTCTCCTGTCACTGGCTGGTGAGGGGGTCGTTTTGGGTTTGGAAGTCCCACTGCTCACTGTGGAAGCGTTTCCTGCTGCTTCAGTCTTGTCTCCCCCTGCAGAGCCGTCCTTCTGACTGTGGCTTGTGTTTGGGTCAGCTGGCGAATGTTCTGCTTTCCTGCCAACAGGCAAATACGAGGACAAATCTTTCAAGTTCAACATGGTCTTTTCATTGAACTTGGTGATGACGGCTGATGAATGAACAGCAACAAGGTGAGACATAAACAGGTCGTACAGAGAGAATGTCTGATGGCACAGGTGGCAAACGTACGAAGCCTTGTTACTCGTGGTCTGAAGTGTGTACACCTTAACATGCCTGCTGGCTAAATGCGCGACAAAGGCAAAGTGTTGTTTAAAATAGATCTTACAGACGCAGCAATAGAAGCGATACCTGTCATCTGCTTTGTTGGTTTGTTTTACAGCATCCTGCTTGCTGTCCTTGTTAACCACTTTCACAATGACATTGTTCTTCACTTTGGGTGAACTGTGCTGGATTTTGCAGGTCTTGCCAACAATTTCACTTTCATTGTCCACATTTTCCACAATTTTGAAAGCATCAGAGCTCGACTTTTCCGGCAAGTTGATTTTCTCCAGCAATACTACTGACTCTTTCACAAGAGGTGACGCTGATCCACCTTTGCTGCCCCACTTCGCTGAAAATGTGTCTTTGTTTGAACTAATTTTAGCTTTCATGTCCACAGCAACCTTATGGCGGTTTTCCACCTGACTATTTTGGCCCGACCAGCTAGCACTTCCTGAGACGCTTATCTGAGAACAGTTAACTGATTTAGTAATGTCTGCCTGCTCAGTTTCTTTTGCTTCTTCGTCCAATTTCGATTTGCCTGGCAAAGGTTTGCTGACAATACACTCCTGCCAATGCTCGTTCATGCTTCGCAGGGAGCACAGAGTCTGTCCACAGTTGGAGCACCTGAAAAAGCTACTGCCACCAGAGCCACTTATCTCTTTGTACTGAGGGGCAGGCACAGGTTCTTTCACCACTTCTACTTCTTTTATCAAAGTACTGCTGTCAGCGATTTCTGACGCTTCGCTCTTGCTTAGTTCACTGGAAACGTCCGGTTGTTCAGCTGATGCACTAGACTGTCCAGTCGATGTATTTGGAGTAACTGACACATTTGACTGTCCAGTCAATGTATTTGGAGTAACTGACACATTTGACTGTCCAGTCAATGTATTTGGAGTAACTGACACATTTGACTGTCCAGCTGATGTATTTGGCATTTGAACTGATACATTCGACTGTCCAGCTGATGTATTTGGCATTTGAACTGATACATTTGACTGTCCAGCTGATGTATTTGGCATTGGAACTGATACATTCGACTGTCCAGCTGATGTATTTGGCATTTGAACTGATACATTTGACTGTCCAGGTGATGTATTTGGCATTTGAACTGATACATTTGACTGTCCAGCTGATGTATTTGGCATTTGAACTGATACATTCGACTGTCCAGCTGATGTATTTGGCATTTGAACCGATACATTTGACTGTTGTCCAACCGATGTATTTGGCGTTTTAACCGAGGCATTTGATGCATTCAGCGGTTCAACTGAAACAGGTGGCAGTCCAACAACAGACACATTTGATTGACCAAGTGATACGTTTGTGTCTCCAACTGATGCATGCGACTGTCCGACTGACACAGTAGCAGCAGCGTCAACAGGGTTCTTATTTGTGGGGATCTCAGTACATGCTGGTGTGAAGTTACAGGTTTGCTCCAGCTGTGGTTCACAGCTGACATTCTTAGGCTCCACTGAGTGGCGTACAGCATCATGCATCGCCGTTGACAGGACTGTCTCAGCAGCTGGGGGTTTCTGGGCGACAAATGTACCCGCACATACAGGGGGCATTCCTACGCTCACAACAGCAGTAGTGGGTACACTCTTAATATGATGCGTTGAGAAAGTAGTGGTTGTACTCTGGGAAGACGTAGCCACAGCAGCCGTATTCAGAGAACTTGCCGACAGTTCTTCCTTCTCGACATTACTGACATTAATGCCAATGTCCACAAACCTTGCTGCGGGTCTCGCAGGTTCAGCACTGCCACTCTGCACTACTTGAGGAAAGACTGGTGCTTCTCCAAACTTTATTTTCTTGGGTTCGGAACAACCACCCGACAATACCTCGTCGACAGAAGGTCGCTTCTTTCCTGGCTTCCTTATCGCCATCGCCTGCTTCGCCGCTTGAGCTTCCTCTAATTGCTTAATCTTCTCTTTGTTGTCGCCTAAGCACCTCCTCAACATTTCCTGTACTTCTGCCTCCGTGGCCTTTTCCTTTTCAGGATCCATCACCTTTGGCTTGGCCTTGGACTTGGGTCTACTTTGCCGGGATCCTCTGCTGCACACCTGTTTGTGGTTGCGAATGCCATCTCCGCTGATGCACAGCTCATAGCAGCGCATGCACTGGTAGACAGTGCTTGTTTCTAGACCCGCCTGACTGGGCTTGGTCTCCAGAGGGGTGCTCCTAGGCACGAGAACCGAGCTGACCGTGACCTTGTTGGCTCCGCCCACGTCAGCCTTGCAGATGTTCTTCACGTGGACTCTCAGGGCGTCCAGAGTCATAAAGGCTATGGAGCAGATGAGGCAGCGGTACGTGGCAATGGAGCTGTTCCCAGATTCAGACCTTTCTATCACCCCTCCACCTTCTGGCAAAACGCTGGCTGGGATGGCTTCCGAGGTGATGGTTCCCAACCTACTTGTGGCATTGTTCGCTTCTGCCTTAATGGGAATGGCTTGAACAGTACCAGATAGGGGGCTCATCTTCTGATCCACTACAGTCTGAGCGGGCACGTATTGATTTGCGCTTCCGTAACCAGTAAAATTTGGCGAAAGAGCAGACACGCAGGACAAAGCTACGGTTCTGGAAGTTGGGGAATATTTCTGAACTGGGGAATATTTCTGAACGCTTGAGGGGACCGGTTTGGGGTGGAGGTTCCCTGGACTTGAGAAGCCTGTGAAGGAAGGGCGAGCACCAGGACTGGACATCGAAGAGGAAGAGGGCAGGGAAGCGCTGCTGAAAACGCCAGTCTTGACATCAGCAGCAGGACGGAAAGCACCACCGAGCACAGCTGGGTCAGTGGCGGGGTACACAACTGTGGGAGCAGGCTGCTGGGGCACGGGTCCACTGACAGCGCACTGCCTCAGTTGAGGGGACTGCTGGAACAGGGCTCTAGTCACGGCGTTGGTCAGCACAGTCGACGAGGGAACTTTAATCGTCATTGCCTGTTTCAGGAGCTGCACCTGTTTATCTGTGGGCTGCCACTCCTTGGTTTTCTTCGCTGCCGTGGCGCCCGCCTGGACAAGTTGCTGCGCTGGAGAGGACGCCACAACAGACACGACGGAGGACGAAGGTGTTGCAGATACAGGCACAGAAGCGTGCGCGGAGGATGAATTCGCCAGGAACAGTGACGAGAAGGACGGCAAAGACTGGTCACCAGTGTTGGAGTGACGAACAGGGCCAACAGACATTGGAATATTAGGCGCAGTTACTGAACTGTTCTGCTGCATGACCACCCCTGGGGGAAAACGGACCTGAATCTGCGCTGGGTTGAACTGGCCATGGTGTTGGGGAATTGGTGGTGTGGCCACAACAGAGGGGATGTTGCAGGGCTGCTCTGTATCGGACAGGTCCAGTTGGGTGCCCCGCAAACTGAGCTGACTGCCTGCCATGGGCCCACTCAGCGCCTGCAGAGTGTCTGATATACTGTCCACCGATATCTCTGGCAGCGTGTCTGGCAAGGTTATGGACAGGGTGTTGTTCTGCGGCTCCCCTGTGAACAGCAAGTTGTTGATAGAGTAGTGGCGATTGCCCCCACTTCCGGCTACAGACTGTTGGATGCTGCTGGCGGCGGATCTTTCATGGACTAGAGTTCTGGGTGGTAACGGGACCACTGCTCTGGGCAGCAGTTTGGGGGCACACGTGGACTGTCCACCGCTCAACACACTAGAGGTGGATGGAAGACGCACAATTTGAGGCAGCTGCTGAGATATCACCCTCCCTCCAGACAGATGAGCTACCTTTGAGCTGGTGTGAATCTGAGCACTGGAATTTGAAGCGCGGACAAAAGTAGGTTGCTTTACGGTCATAATGTGCACTGGGACTGTTCCTATGGCTTCAGCAGTGTTGGACAAGGGAGGAGTTGACAAAGAAGTTCCAGTTGGATGGATCTGCTGTGACAAGGGAAAACCTGGCACAGGAGCTTGGGCTTGCTGCGGAGGGTAGATCTTTACAGGAAGCTGATGTGGGATTGATGCATTGATTTGATTTGTTCTTCCTGCAGTTGGTGGAAGTCCAGTCACTGGCTGACGAACACTACTAATGGCATGCTCTGCCCTGACCACATGAGTTGGCGCCGCAGTAACAACTGGTACACACAGCTGATTCTGGCCAAGGCGCTGTTCAGCAGCTGATTGCTGCAAAAGGGTCTGCTGATCGGGGAATTTCTGCAAAGTCTGTTGCAGCGGTATCGCGCCAGGTTCTTGCTTTGTTACTAAATCAGCGTTGTGTTGCGTCGGTTGCATATAAGGTTGACGTCCCACAAGGCCGGCCTTCCTGAAGCGATCGACAAAGCTCTGAATAGACTGCAGCGACTCTCTGGGATCCTTGTTGCTCATGAGGTCTTTCAAATCGAGCGGGGTCACGTGCTTGTCCTTAATCAGTTGCAGCAACGCAACGACCGTCCCAGAAGGCAGGTTCTCTGCCACCAAATGTGGGATGAGGTCCTTCGACTCTGAATCAGACTGGACGGCGGATCCACCGCCGCTCTCCATGGGGCTGGCGTCTGGCGGGACGGCAGCCATGCTGCCAACGTCGGATGAAGCGTCCACAGCCTTGCGGGCTGCAGTCAGTTTCTGGGTCTTTGCGATCTCTTCCGGCGTTCCAAAAGAAGGCGGCGCTTCTCCTTCATGAAGTCCTGCTTGCAGAGGACGGGCAGGGTGAGGCCGCGGTTGAGGTACTTGGAGCGCAGCGTGGTGGTCTGGCGGGACGGCGGCCGCGCCGCTAACGTCGGACAAAGCATCCACAGACTTGCGGGTCACAGTCTGGTTAAGGGTCTCTGAGATCTCTTTGGCCGTTCCGGAAGACGCCGCTTGCTGAGGAGGAGGTCGAGCGGGGGGTCTTTGGCGCGTGAGGGCGGACCTGATGGGCTGGCCTTTCTCCTTCATGAGGTACTGCTTACAGAGGGCCAGCAGGGCGGGCAGGGTGAGCTCGCAGTTGAGGTATTTGGGGCGCAGCATGGTGGTGAGGCGCTCCGCCTCGTACAGCGTGGCCACGTTGACGTCGCGACTGATCCGGTCCCGGTGGTCGTTCTTCAGGCACTTCCCGCTGTCCGCCGCGCAGTTACTGCAGCACAGGGAGCCGGCCGAGCCCTCCGCCCTGATCTTCCGGCGGTGGGCGTGGCACACGGCCTGCAGGGACCCTTCCGACGGCAGCATGGCGAAGGAGGTCAGCGCGCAGCAGAGGGCCACCTTGGGGGACACGTGCGACACGATGTGGGCCAGCTTGTCACACACCTGACACACACACACAACATGCAAAGTTAAGTCACAGACACGATGTGAGCCAGCTTGTCACACACCTGACACACACACACACAAAGTCACAGACACGATGTGAGCCAGCTAAAAACATGCAAAGTTAAGTCACAGACATGATGTGAGCCAGCTTGTCACACACCTGACACACACACACACAAAGCATGCAAAGTTAAGTCACAGACATGATGTGAGCCAGCTTGTCACAACCTGACACACACACACACACAAAGCATGCAAAGTTAAGTCACAGACATGATGTGAGCCAGCTTGTCACACACCTGACACACACACACACACAAAGCACGCAAAGTTAAGTCACAGACATGATGTGAGCCAGCTTGTCACAAACCTGACACACACAAAGCACGCAAAGTTAAGTCACAGACATGATGTGAGCCAGTTTGTCACACACCTGACACACTCACACAGAAAACATGCAAAGTTAAGTCACAGACACGATGTGGGCCAGCTTGTCACACACCTGACACACACACACATAAACATGCAAAGTTAAGTCACAGACACGATGTGAGCCAGCTTGTCACACACCTCCTGACACACACACACACACACAACATGCAAAGTTAAGTCACAGACACTATGTGGGCCAGTTTGTCACACACCTGACACACACACACACACACAACATGCAAAGTTAAGTCACAGACATGATGTGAGCCAGCTTGTCACACACCTGACACACACACACACAAAGCACGCAAAGTTAAGTCACAGACATGATGTGAGCCAGCTTGTCACACACCTGACACACACACACACAAAGCATGCAAAGTTAAGTCACAGACACGATGTGAGCCAGCTTGTCACACACCTGACACACACACACACAAAGCACGCAAAGTTAAGTCACAGAAACGATGTGAGCCAGCTTGTCACACACCTGACACACACACACACAAAGTTAAGTCACAGACATGATGTGAGCCAGCTTGTCACACACCTGACACACACACAAAGCATGCAAAGTTAAGTCACAGACATGATGTGAGCCAGCTTGTCACACACCTGACACACACACACACACAAAGCATGCAAAGTTAAGTCACAGACATGATGTGAGCCAGCTTGTCACACACCTGACACACACACACACACAAAGCATGCAAAGTTAAGTCACAGACATGATGTGAGCCAGTTTGTCACACACCTGACACACACACACACAACATGCAAAGCTAAGTCACAGACACTATGTGGGCCAGTTTGTCACACACACACAACATGCAAAGCTAAGTCACAGACACTATGTGGGCCAGCTTGTCACACATCTGACACACACACACACACACGACATGCAAAGTTAAGTCACAGACACGATGTGGGCCACTTTGTCACACATCTGACACACACACAACATGCAAAGTTAAGTCACAGACACTATGTGGGCCAGTTTGTCACACACCTGAAACACACACACACAACATGCAAAGTTAAGTCACAGACACCCCCGTCAAACACCTGACACACACACACAGTGACACACACACAACATGCAAAGTTAAGTCACAGACATGATGTGGGTGGACCAGCTTGCCACACACAGACCTGTTTACCCCAAATCTTCACTGTCAGTAATCCCAAGCTCTGAAAACAGTAATTTCAGGCATCTGTCCATAATTTTGCTGTCCAAGAAATCCTTTCACCAGAATTTTTCGCAGCCGTCAAACCTTTTGTACACACATGCTGCAACTTCGACGGCCCATGTTGAACTTATACACAAACTACACATAACAGTACAGACCTAATCTTCGCCATAACGGACCTATTAAATACTGGATTTGACACAACGACAGAACACAACACAAAACATGACAAAGTAACGCACTGGCGGTTCATTTTCAGTCACAGTTTGCACACACGAATCTTTTCCCGCGCATACAACTCGGCTGACAAAATGGCGCAGCGCACACCGCAGATACGAAATCACGGCAAACGCTAATGCGTCAGCTGCTTTCATTTATCGGATTTTGTGAGTTGTTTGCATTCAGCAAGTGTTTCAGTGCACACACTAACGCCGATTTATCAGTTTGATAACGGAAAGGAGCTGCTTTTCAACTTCTTTTTTTGTGAAGTGAGACCATTCACTAAGTTCCAACTTATGGAGCGAGACCGATCACCTAGATTCAACTTGGAAGTTGACTTCGCATTTATGTGTGCACAGAGTTCGTAAAGATTGACACGATCGCGACTGTTTCAGTTCAAACTTCATCATAAACTGCTCAGTGATGACACATGTGCATAAAAGTGGTGAAATTTAGTGGTCAGATTGTGATATCGCTAATTAAATTCTTCAATTTCGGCATGAGAACAGTTCGTTTTTACCGATATTGACGATGTCTACACGCACAGGCTGGAGTTGACGACCAGCCTAAAATACGGAAGGGGAAATATTCACAAATTAGCCGCAATCGTTGTTTTAGCTGCAGGGGTCAAAGCGAGTACGGCTCAAATGCCATGCCTTCCTTTGATTTCTTCTTCTTCTTTTTTTTCTGCACTCATTCAGCGGAAATGCAGATTTTTGTTGTTGCTGACCGTAATAGCGTAATCGAGGTCTGAAAACATATTACGGACAAATCCGTAGGGAAAACAGGTCTGCACACACCTGACACACAAAACATGCAAAGTTAAGTCACAGACACGAGCCAGTTTGTCACACACCTGACACACACACAAAACATGCAAAGTTAAGTCACAGACACGATGTGCGCCAGCTTGTCACACACCTGACACACACACAACATGCAAAGTTAAGTCACAGACACGATGTGTGCCAGCTTGTCACACACCTGACACACACACAACATGCAAAGTTAAGTCACAGACACGATGTGCGCCAGCTTGTCACACACCTGACACACACACAACATGCAAAGTTAAGTCACAGACACGATGTGTGCCAGCTTGTCACACACCTGACACACACACAACATGCAAAGTTAAGGGGATATGCGCCATTTACTTCCCACGATGACAAATGATTAAGATTTTTGTCATAGAATCTACACATACTCCTAAAGTAAAAACTTGAAAAACAAATGGGGTCACCGTGCTACTTTTCCTGTAATTCATGGTCCAAATGTGGGGGGTTGGGCAATTTTTGAGTAAAATCAGGTCTACTGAAAACTGGATTTATTTCATACACTAAAGTGACTTACAACTTTCAATAAAAATTTGTCTAATAGTAATACTACAACCTATTTCGTATTAGAATATATGTCAAAGTTTAAAAAAATTCAATTTAGTCAATAGGAAATTTTGGAAAATTGTTGTTGTACTGACAAAAATTTCCTAAATGTTATTGATCAAATGCCTGTAGAAAAAACCTCAACAATGAAATAATTCTATTTTTTTAATAATAGATGAAATAATCTGTACTCTGCATAATGTCTCCGTGCTTGTTACTGAACCCCATACACTTTTTCAACCCCACCCCTATTTTCACTGTAATAATGAAATAATCTATACTCTGCATAATGTCTCCGTGCTTGTTACTGAACCCCATACACTTTTTCAACCCCACCCCTATTTTTGCACGGGACTCATGCCAAGAGTTATATCCCTTAATACTTTTTTTGTTGACAGTTTTATGACATTTTTTCTTGTAGTAACGCGGTTTTAGTAGTTACTAAGAAATGAATATGTTTAAAATAATCATTATATTATAACAATACAAACGTTTTAGCGATATACTTTTTCACAAACATAAATAAACTTGTATATTTTCAAAAAATGTCTTGCACCCCATATTATGCTAGCATGATCAATCACAGAGAGAGTAGGTCAGTTCATTCACAATTACATATAGTACATATCTATATTGTTAAAAACTCGGGACTTTACTGGTGTTGCACTGCCTCCGGGCATTGCAGCCAGTATTGTTCCCACCATCTTTGTATTTACAAATGTCCCATATGTGTCTATGACCGAGAGGACGTAAAACACCATTTTTCATTCATTCATTCACAATTTCGTCATTTCATTCTTACGTCATCCTATCCATACGTCATTCATTCATGAAACCACAGAGAGAGTAGGCCATTTCATTCACAATTTCGTCATTTCATTCTTACGTCATCTTATTCATACGTCATTCATTCACTGAAAACCTTTAATAGTGTTTCGTACGACAGTCAGCCACAAGGGGAAAATTAGCGCCACCTGTATGCCGCGTATCCCCTTAAGTCATCCTGGATTGTACTTCCATTTTCTGTAGATAAATACTAAAATAGAACTTCTAAATGTTGTTGACATATGCCATATTTTTTTCTAATTCAGCATTTCATTTCTTCTTCTTCATCGATCACTCAGACAGTTTCCTGTCAATGTTGGGTGCAGATGCAATGCTGCCGTTATGCGCCAAACTAAGAAACAGTTAGGCCCAGCATGTCCGTCTTCGGCTGAAGAAAATCTTTGTAAGAATTTCTTGAAAAAAGGCAGGAAAATGGACCAGATTAGGCATAAACACTGTAGATAACAGTAAGCAAAGTCAAAGAGAGCGACAGATTAGAGGAAGTTACAAGCTTAGAACCTCGAGAAGGTGGGGGAACTATTTGTACAAAAGACCCCCGGGATCCTCACAGAGGGAGCATTTTATTTCAAAGTTTTTTTGTTTTTGTTCACTTTTAGTTTCTTTTGTTCCAAAACAGTACTACAGACAGTGTCATGGCTACAGTACAATGTCCATCTCACCTGCGCCATGTCTCTCTTTCTGGCCGTCAATTCCTCGTTGGGACCCGTTTTGTTCGAGTCCTTCAGCTTTTCCCAGCATCCTTTGTCGACGTTGATGGCGAAGATACACAGGTCCAGGTAAAACTGCAGCAGCGTATCGCCGCACTGGAATCAGAAATGAAATTACAATGCCACTCCTGCTCCTAGCCATTATTACACCATCTTATGCCTTCTGAATGTAACCATGATATGGAATTTACCAAGTTAAGAAGAAGAAAAAAAAAGCAAATTTCTATATTCCCCTGATGAAGCCAATAAGATATGTTGAAAAGAAAGACTGTACCACAGAGCAAAATAAAATTAAAATATCAAGTGATGCAATGCTGCCAGACACATCTGTAAAGGCAGGCAGGCAGGCAGACAGACAGACAGAGAGTTGATATTGAATCAGATCTTTTTTGCACACACACACACACATTGACACAGAAGCGAAATGTATACACATTCGCACGCAAACATAGTGCTTAATTAAGCTTTCATTTTGTGCCCTCTATACACTTTTCAAAGAGCACAACATGACATAAAGTTGTTTTTAAAAAGAATAATGGAAAAAGTTTCATATCCAGAAGTCGGAGTGTGACTGCCCACGTGGCGGGGTAATCAAAATGGTCACACATGTAATGTTCTCGTCCCTAGCTTGTACCATAGTGTACAAGTGTTTCGGCTGTCGGGATGATCCCTGAAGTCTTTACGCCAGGGTTCGACAACAACAACATATCCAGTATTAACTCTCAACATGAAACCAAAGCACAGGTACATTATTATCAGGTGCCCACCTTTTCCCTGACAGCGTCGATCAGGAGCAGCAGGTGTTGTGTAGAGCGGGACACCTTGGCCACGGCCCACAGGTTGCCGATGAAGCTGTCCTGGTCCTCGTCCTCCTGGTGCTGGAGCCTGATCCACAGCCGCAGCAGCTCCTGCACAGCGCCAAAACGTAGTGAATCAACAAAATTCAATCATACATGCACACTTCCATCAGAAACAGTGAGGAAGTAACGGTGGTGGTCCACACTTAACACAAAACTGGATAACCTTCTTCTTCTTCCGCATTCCCAGGCCATATGACCATAATGGGTAAGGTACGCAATGTGTCCGGTTTTCAGTTTTCACTGGTCTCCCCGCTGCACACAGCCGACATTCCGATTTCAGAGGAGCTGAAAGGAGAAATGGTTTTGGGGTTTTTTTTTTAAAAAGGCAAGAGAATGGGTCAATAAATCAGAAAGATAGTGGATGATCAGTGGGGTACTCTTAACACGAAATTCAGGGGACAAAGATTTTGTTGTGTGCCTTAACTAATCATTGTGTTAAGCATTAAGTAAAAATATAGAGGGGTTTCGTCTGTTCAAACAAATTTTTGTGCGTTAACTAATATTTCATGTTATCCAGTTTGGGCAGTGGGTGGATGCCTTGTGCCTCCATACGGGGAGCTGGACGACCCCGCCCCCTTCACGAGTCTGTCCCTGTGGGGATACCGGGGGTCTTTCTTAAAAATAGTTCCCCCACCTTCTTGAAGTTCTATGCTTGTAACTTCCTCTAATCGGCCACTCTCTTTGACTCTGCCTTTTCCCAGGAAATGTTTGGAAATATTTAAGGGGAGTAATTTCATGGTGTGGGAGTGATCTTGCTTGACATAGACGGTCAAACAGGGAGTTAAACTGGCTTAATTACCCCTCGCCTCGTGTGCTTGAGTACACACACAGCACTTAGAACACAGTGCGTCATTCTAAAATTGATGTCATTTAAAATTTTACGTCACATTTTGCAAGTTCTATCAGTTTGTGGCCACTGGCCACCCCTCATTTTTCTAAAAACATGTTTGCAAGTCGCTGACTCGCATCCTGCGATTTCAAGCTTCGACACCATGGTGCTATGGTTTGGTCAAGGTAAACAACTCTAATTTTTCCGAAATGCTTTCCCTTCATTTTTTTCCGAAAATTGTTTATTACCTATCAAATTTTTGCAGCTATGACAAAATTCAGGAAAAAACCACTTACCAGAACTAAATACTAAGACTAAAGTCACACTTACACTTGAGCAAGTTCAGAAATCATATCAGTTTATTAGTATAAATAGGCAAAGGTACATAGAATTAGATCTTAGTGGTTTTTCTTACATGTTTGCTTTTTCGTTTTTCTTTTCAGTGGTAGTCAGTAACAAAATTTTCTCCACCCAATTCCGATTTTTTATAATTATTATTTTCTTTAAATGTTTGGTTGTTTACAATAACCCTCAACAAACACTTACATATCACACAATTTTCGACCCGCATTCTTCACTGTGTGTGTGTGCGTGTGTGCGTGCATATGTGCGCATGGTTAGACGTAAGTTTATGTATCGATTCATGTTACATAAGTCCTTAAGAAATGGCAGTTTTTGTAAAACATGTATGACCCCCCCCCCAAAAACAACATTTTTTACAATTTTTTTTTTAATCTTTCTCTCCCTCTCTTGTCCCACACCTCCCCACACCTTTTCTCAGTCCTCTTTTGGCTCCTTCCCATCTCTCTGCGTGTCTGTGCGTGCGTGCGTGCATATGTGCGTATGGTTAGACGTAAGTTTATGTATGCGTTACGATTCATGTTACATGTTCTTGTTCCTTTGACTTAATTGTTATATCTGACTGTTGTAGTATTTGTAGTATTGTTAATCCTTTGCATATTACTGTTTTATTATTATTATTATTATTATTGGTGTTAGTATTTCGTCGTTCTTTTGCTGTCGTGTTTAATGTTATAATATTGCTGTTTGTTTGTCTATTCATTTCTCTATTTTGCTTGTTTATTATTTTATTTGTTTGAGGACCTGATGAAAAGAAGTGTTGCTATGCTTATTCAGTTCATCCTCATTAAACATTTCAAGTTCAAGTTCTGTCTCACCAGTTTGGAGTCGTCGTGTGCGTCGGGTTTGATCCAGTTCTGGATGAGGAAGGTCTGTGCCAGCATGGTGCATAGCTCCTTGTGCTCCTCTTTGCCGTGCAGACTGTTGATCAGGCGAATGCTGTCCACCACGCCCATTCTCTGGCACTGAAATGAACACGCAGAACTTAGGTTTTCTTTTATTAAAAAAACAGAAACAGACTGCAACGTCACTGGAACATACACAACAAACAAACAACTACATGACAAGTGTAAAGTGACGTTATTTTATTCACAAGAGACAAAACAAAACTACTGGATATTTCGGCGAATGCGCCTGTATCAACATAGACAAACAAGAAAACAGCAAACAACAAATATAGCAAAAGGAGCAAAAAGTCAACAAGATGAAAAAACAATACTTCACCTACTTAAGTTTTCTTTGTTTGGGGGGGGGGGGGGGGAGCACAGCGGTCCACATCTAAAGCCTCATAACTCCTATATGACTATCTGCTGTCACCACTAATGTCGTCTTTAAGACACAAAAATTGTCTCTTTAGAATAATGCATGTCACACAACAAGCAATTGAAACCAAACCGAGCTGAAACAACTGTTGCCAACTAAAGGTACTGATAAATCGCTTCTGATCAAATTCACTTGTTTAGGAATTGTAATTTTCTTCAGTTCAAAATTCAAAAGCATTACACTACATCAGGGATCCCAGGGATCCCCATTTGGAGGTCTATGAAGTACTAAAAATTCTAAAGGACCCTCTAAAAGAATGTGCAGGGGGTCCCAGAGATGCACTAGAAAAATTCTTTTTAGCATTCACAATGCCACTGGGACCCTCTACCCCGCCTCCAGGACCCTCTATGCTGCAAGTGAAAGAGTCCCTGGGACCCCTTGTTTTGCAGGACGATTGGGGGCCCTGCTACATATATAATATGTACATTGTACGTTGTTTGTTTGTTTTGTTGTTGATGTAACTCACTTCTTCTTGCAGGCGGTCGATGCAGCCCAGTCGGTGGAGCAGAATGAACTTGGTCTTGTGCAGGCTGAAGTCTGCCGACAGGGCGGGGTGCTTCAGGCACCAGGAGCACAGGTTGAGGGCAAACTCGTCACAGTTCTCCTGGTACATCAGGTCCATCCGCAGCTGCAGGATTTCTGGATCCTGAGCTTTGATGTACGCCAGCCCTGTCAAACCAGAGATCTTCTTATTCTTCTTTGATCGCTCAGACAGTTTCTTGTCAATTATGAGCGCAGATGCGTCATGCTGCTGTTATGCGCCTAACTAAGAAATAGTTAGGCCCAGCAAGTCCGACTTCGGCTGCAGGAAATGATTTTGAAAGTGTTTTGTGAAAAAAGGCAGGAGAATGGACCGGTAAGGCAGAAAGATAGTAGATGACAGCAAGCAAAAGGAAAAGGCAGTCAATGAGAGTGACAGATTAGAGGAAGTTACAAGCACACAGAACTTCCAGAAGGTGGGAGAACTATTTATCAAAAGACCCCCGGTATCCCCACGAGGGTAAACCAGTGATCAAATGCTTAGCAAAACACAATTTTATCACAAGAAATGGTCAGCAGCTGTCAATCCAACATTAAATATCAAGAGATCTACTTCACAAAATTTTGACAGCTCTGAACTTGAAGATCAAATCAGCATGTGCTCAGAAAATCTGTTCACGATTTACGTTCTAATAAACAGGCAAAATCCAGATTGAATTTTAGGAACTAAAAATCAAACAACGTCGATCATAGAAATATGAATAGCTTCGCTATACATCACCAACTTTACTCATTGAAAACAAATTTCACCGAGATTAAGAGGCAACATTTTCCCTTGCTGGAGAATATTTACTAAAAAGACAGGTTAAGGTTAGGCTTGGGTAGAAACCAGGCATCAGAATACTCCAGAGTCCAATCTGCGGACGAACAACACTCGCCATGACTCGGAGTCGACATCGAGTCTGACCCCACAAAACTCGGCATCATTGCGATTATTCGCTACCTGATTTCTCGTGACTACTGACCTTCCCCTTCTTCGTTGTCTTCGTCACTGCCCATGACCTTGGAGAGGGTGGCGTGAGTCCAGGGTTCATCCATCAGGGCCATGACCGTTGCAAAACGGCTGAACCCGCGGGGCTCCATGTAGCGGTGGCAGGTGGACATGGCGCTAACCAGGTTCTGGCGAACCTCCTGGCCAGAGTCCAACTGCTGCCATTTGAAGAGCAGGACAACACGGGCACATTGTCTGGAATTGTGAAATTGAAACAACAATTATAAACAAATCATCACATTAATACAGTGGAACCTCCCTTGTAAGACCTCCCATTGTAAGACTCCCTCCCACATAAGACCTACTTCTTAGAGACATTGCCCTTCTTTGTAAGTATTAAAATTACCTCCCTTATAAGACCCCTCACTTATAAGACCTCATTTTGGATGATTTTGTAAGGTCTTAAAGGGAGGTTCCACTGTATAACGTTAATGCTTTCTTACTTTTTAGCACTAGTTGCTGATCTTACTTTGTATCAAATACATGCACGCGCACACAAGTGACACACACGCAGAGGCATGCATGCAAGCACACACATACATGCACATATACACAAATCTTCAATTTAAAAAAAAAATCATATTACTCAGACCTTATACCAGTGTTGTACTATATAAGTTAGAACTAAAAAGAACTATTTAATTCAGGTTTTTTCCCCCAAACTAACAGAAACTGAAGCATCCTTGAGTGCATAATATATTTGTGTGTGTGCACATGTGCAAGTATTGCGTGCCGCCCTGTTCAATCCCAATCAGCATTGCAATTAGATAATCGGCCATGAAATACTCAAATAGATATTCGTGTTTACAAACACATCGCCTCATAGTCATTGCCTTGGAAAAAGTCTTTTTAAGCCGAAAATTTAGGGTGTTTTTCGCTTCTTTTCCAATCTTCACCTGTTTGTGTTAATGTGTAGCGTTGTGATGTTTTTAAAATCAGTTATTAAATATATATTCTTTCTAAACTTTTGACTGACCAGTAGCAACTTCTGATAGGAATTATGTGCCTTTAAATGGATAGGGTTTTCTTTTCTTTCTTTTTTACTGTACTGTTTGCAACATGACTTTATGAGAACACTCACCTAAACAGCTTTTCAGCCAGTTCAATCAGCTGGGGTCCATCTATGAGCTGTGGCAGCAGATCGTTCACAGAGCTGATGATGACCCCGATGCCAGCCACCAGTTTCTTATATTCCTTATTTCTTGTTCGTCTTACGACCTCATCAAGAAGCTGAAACGAGAAACAACAAAAATATATTAATTGACTCTTACTCTTAACCCTTTTTTTCACTGCCAATTTCGCATTTTAGCACCACCATGGTTTAACTCTTCTGCTGCCGTCGGCGGGTTGAACCACCCGGTTTACTGTATACCGTTGCTAGCCATGGGCGGGTTTGACCGCCAGATACTAGGGAAACCCTGGTGTCCCCCTTTGCGCTATTTATATGAAGTGACATCACATCCTTTACTTCCATGACATGCGCAGTTCGCTCAGGGAAAGCACAATCTTCCGCTATCTTCATTTGTAGGCTAAATTTTGTAATTTTCAATCGATTTTCATCGCGTTTTCGATGATGGAAACTGACGACTTTTGGCGTGAACCTCTACAAGATGGCGACAGTGACGACGAAGCATTTACTGTGGAAGAAGTGGCAGAATCTGAACTTAGGCGAATCAAAAAGAGCATCGAAAGTGTTGAAACGATCTTGGGTTTGCAGCAGCAGATCGACACAGGTAATTTTTGTGATGATTCGAGCGAGTATTTTTTTAATGAATTTTTAAAGTGTGTGTGCGAAAATCAGTGCAGCGGCAAAAATTACTTGGTGCGCAACGGTAAACAGTCTAAGTAATACTTGGTAGTAGAAGAGTTAACACCCATGTCACTAAAACTAAAGGCATAAAATCAGGACCTGTTTTCTTAATTTTGGGAGGTAAGGATACGCCTAATGCTATATATAGTATACATGTCACAGAGGAATTCACAATATTGCAGATATTTTATCTTCTCTACCAAGTTAACCGTAACCCTTTAGTTCGGTGAACATTCAGAAACGTAAAGAAAATTGGATCGTAAATGCCAAGAACGTTCAGGAAAGTACGGTTTCCACGTGGCCGGTTGTTTCTATCACATGTCAGTCACACAGATGCTTCAGCCTCGCTTTTGCAATAGATTACACTTCCACCCTGTTGCTTGCAATGGCTTCTAGGCCAATTGGTTTGGAAGATATGAATTTTTGAAAATTAGTGACCGACTTCGGCATTTTCGCGATTTTTCCAATATGGATTACGAACAGTTATGGCATCCATTGACTGAGTAAAGCGATGAATAGTCGTATTTTTGTAAAAGATGGGACTTGTGAGATCGTGAAGTGATGAGTAAGGAGTGTAGTCTGACCTGTTTCGGCAGCGAGCTTGTTTTTGTTCGATCAATGCAAATTTTTTAAGTCGTGTTACTGACATCGGCATTTTCCCGACTCTTACATCATGGATGATGAATCGTTATTGCATCCACTGAGTGATGACAGCGATGAAAATTCCTTTTTTTGTGAAAGATAGGAATTATAAGATCGTGAAGTGAAAGGGTAAGTGAATGATTTTGATCTACATTTCCATTTCAGTCGTCTTAGGCTTCACCAGTGGTGACCAGTCTGCAAAAAATAGGCAGTGAATGACTAGTGAATGCAGTTTGCGACTACACTTTGGCATTTTGATTTTTTGGGTGGAGCCATGCATCCCCATAACATCTTGAAATTCATTTTGCAAATCAGACAGATTAAAAAACACATTAAAATTTTTTTTTTTAAATCTGCTAGGGTATATTTTATTTTATTATTTTCTGACGCTACCCCCCTTTTGTACAGAGTGACGTACCTTGGGCTAGGATTTCAGAGGTGACTGAGCGCATAAAGTGTCAGGACTTAAAGGGTTAATAGTATTTTTTGGCTGAAAAATGTCTGGCGGCGAAAAGGTTAAAAATTTTACAGATAGATGGCTTGATTTCTGGGAGGCCGGAGCAGGGTGGGTGCTGCGATCTCTGTGGGGGTGTTTTCCTGCTGGTCTGGACGTGTTTCTTGCAAGAACTCATCCGTCAATGTGCCCCTTTAAATGTTTACCAGCTTCCTTCTTTGCTAAAATTTCTTACTCTCTGTCTCTCTGCCCCCTTCGCTGTTTTATCTGTCTCTTCTTCTTGTCTGTTATGTTATTGTTGTTATTCATCTTCTTCTTTTTCTTCCATATCACTTCTCTCCTATTGACTTTGGTTCAATTTTTAATTTTACTTACACTTTCTTTACTTTCAAATCTTCCAAAAAAAATTCTAAGTTACAGGATGCGCTTTCTTCTGGATTCTTTTTCCAGTTTTCATCTTTATTATTTCCCACCCCTCTCCTCAAAGGGGCCAGCCACACGTCCACTGGGGTCGCACCGCTGTGCGATACGATTCGATCACGTGGTCTCGATGCGCCAATCACATTTGTTGTTTGATACCGCGTGCTCGTATCGTGCGGTCGTGCGATTTTGGTGGACGTGTGGCTGACCCTTAATACTGCAGTCAAAAGGAAAGGTTTTGTTTTCGGTTTTTTCTCGATCTTCTTTGTCTCAGACACCAAACTAGCTAGGCAGGTTTGTTGTTTTTTAACTTGTAGAGAAAAAAATGTTTTGTTGAGTTTCCCCGTAAATCTGTGTTGTTTGTCCTTTTTTCCTACGTAAAAGGCGCTTTGTGCAATTTCTATGGCGATGGGCCTGAATCTTGCATGGCAAGCAGGCAAAGGTTTTGTGCATGGCTTCGGGATAAAAGAAAAAGATAGCTAGAAGTAAGGGGGGGGGGGGGGGGGGAAGCAAGAGAAAGAAATAGATGTATGTATGCATCAACGACACACACAACAAAGTTACAGATCCAAAAATATTGACTCATGCTACTAAATGCTAGTCTTAGTCTTAAAAATGTTACAATCAAAGTGTGTGGATTAACAATCCTTTCAACCAAAACTTGCCAGTATTAAATGTAATATTACAAAGTTAACTTTAGAAAAGATATAAATATCCCATCCCCTTTTTTTTTTTAATTCATCCTCATAGGAAACAAATTAATTAGTGACAAAAAAAGGCTCAGCGAAGCTTCTTTCCCTCAATAACTTTTTGGCACTGAACTGTTTCTCCCCAAAAGGTGTGGGTATTGCATCTGCATGTCCATGGTTGATAACTTGATTCTGCATAAACAATAAGTTACCGTAATTTATGCCCCAGACTATAATACAGTCATATGTCACACAAAAATCGCATGCAAAAAAAAAGAGGAAAAAATGGGTGGCGTGCCTCTGGCTGCAACGTGCTCTCCAAGTGGGAGCAACCCGAATTTCACAAATGCCTCTGTGACTATAACATTCTAAATACCAAATAAGTAAAACAGTATTTATCTATATGGCAATATCTTTTTCCGAGACAGCAAATAATGCTGTAAAAATGGGGGGGGGGCTTTTCAGATTTTTTTGTCTCTGACAATTCCCATGCCTGCTCTCTCTCTCGCGCGCACACACACACACACTAATGCTAAGGGAGAGAGAGACTAAATTTTATATATGCGCTTAAAATTTTAAAAACGAAGTTCAACAAAGACATAATATAATTATAATAATTTTATTAATAGCTCACACACATGCAAATATGCATGCACATACGCACATAACCTTTCTCTCGTTCTGTGTGTGCGACTAAATTAATACAATGTTCTATTGCATTGCCCTAAGTAAAACAGTATTTATCTATATGGCAATATCTTTTTCCGAGACAGCAACCCCTAAGCAAACTTTAAGTTACTAAATACTTCAATTTTTTAATATTATATTTTAATGCTGTAAAAATGGGTGGGGGGGCTTTTCAGATTTTTTTGTCTATGAACAATTCCCATGCCTGCTATCTCTCTCTCTCACGCACACACACACACACTAACGGGGAGAGTCAAAGAAATAATATAATTATAATAATTTTATTAATAGCTCACACACATGCAAATATGCATGAACATACGCACATAACCTTTCTCTCCTGTTGTCTAAATTAATAGTAATACAATGCTGTCTACCTCCTGTTGCAGTTTCCAGGGACAAACAGCTTAAAAACCATGGACACAGGTTCATTTCCAGGGACAAATATCGTGATCCGGTGATGCCATG
>JAGGCT020001284.1:0-25000 GCA_017654935.2 Phymorhynchus buccinoides
ACCTCTGCCATGCAGACTTCGCTGTGAATCATGGCGGTAGAGACGACCGTCAACACGCTCAATCGGCGAAACATAAACAGTATGTTTCGGCTCAGGAAGAGAACAAATTGATTGCCGTCGTTTGTGGATGCTACGAAATGTTTTGCCATGCTACTGAAAATTGATGGCTGGGCTACTGATTGGGAAAATTCCAAGTAGGCAGGTCTGCATATATAAAATAAGGTCTATCCTTACTTCCCAAAAGTAAGACATTAGGGTCTTTGGATAATAGACCCCAATTTGATGCCTTTTAGTCATATAGGTGTTAAAATCACTGTGGTGCTAAAATGCGACTTTGGCGGTGAAAGGGTTAACTCTCTGTCTATCTCGTCATCTCTCTCTTAATTTGTCCCCCCTGAATCGTCCAATGGGGCTCTGCCCCTGTACCCTGCCGGGGTCATGGGACCCTGGACCCCTGCCTTTCAGCTTTTTTTTCATTTGGGGGTGTTGCACCCATGGGTAGGTAACCAGCGGGTGTTGGGTGTTTGCAGCGCAACTGCCGGTACGACGGCCAGATCGCGGTGTTCGGGGAGGGTTTCCAGGAGAGGCTGGGCAGCCTGCACTACTTCCTGGTGGGTGCGGGGGCCATCGGCTGCGAGATGCTGAAAAGCTGGGCCATGATGGGCCTGGGCTGTGGGCCCAAGGGCCTGGTGCACATCACCGACATGGACCGCATCGAGCGGTCCAACCTCAACAGGCAGTTCCTCTTCCGACGATGGGACGTCGAGGTGAGGCTGCGGGAGGGGGGGTGGGACGTGTTAGTAGTAGGCATCAGAATTGTCAGGATATGCAAAGTATTTTAATTTTATTTCGCCCCTTGACTGCCAGAGAAAATGAAAGAAAAAATCATTGGGCAGACCATGCCATAAAAGAGACAACTGATAGAGCCAATCTGGTAAAATGGTCTGGGGATATGTCTCTTGACTGTTAGAGCAAAAGCCAGCATATCAGGGTTATTCCTCTTCATCTGATGACATCATCAGTGATGTTGTCAGGTCAGTACGTAATGCGTTGGTGGCAGTCAAGGGGTTAAAAAATTAGCAAGAGAGTAACCACCAGCAATATTTTAACCCATTTCTTACCAAGAATTTTTTAATTTTAAAAACCCAACTGTTTTCTTATTAAATACACCCCTAAGCACGAAAATAAACTTCTTAAATTTCAGAGGGTTAAGAATCTCTGACAGGATTGTTTTCTCTTGTCAGAGGTTTTGTAGTGTTGCTCCCACAGCATGTTGAGTCCCATCTCACAGCCACACACCCCTGTCTTGTCAGAAGTATGTCCATGTCACGTTGTAAAGAAACCGGATTGACATGGGGGCCGTTTCACATGGGCTAACGTTACATAGCGTGAGCACAAATCGGCAAAAATGGTACTAAGAAACGCCTTTATTGCCGACATTTTGTGGCTACTCCCAAAGTATCTCTTGGCCAACTATCACGTGACTTGCATGGGGTGAATACATTTCTTGTTGTTGATTAGTCCATTAAAGATGGGTTAAAATAAGTGTTTCTTAGGCCCCGTTTGGCGTAAGCGTTATTCGCGCGGCGACTGTTATCTAGAGAAACTCAACCCTGGTATTGCAGAAGCCCAAGTCGAGTACGGCGGCGGCGGCAGCGAAGGTGATGAACCCATCCATCAACGTGAAGGCCCGGGAGGACCGCGTGGGCCAGGAGACGGAGAGCGTGTTCACCGACCACTTCTTCGAGGAGCTGGACGGGGTCACCAACGCCCTGGACAACATCGACGCCCGTCAGTGTGGGGGGGATGGCTGGGGCCAAAGACACTTAGGCCGTGTACACACATAAGCGGATATTCCATGCAGAAACCTGTGGGCGCAATCCATAAATAAGTGAAACAAAGAAGGGAAACGATTTGCGCACATGTCCCAAATTTTTGTTTGTTTTGGGGCTGTCCTATCTTCTGGGCTGTACAGTGGTGTTGCTCCCACGCCGCTCATTCAGATTCCCAATTCGCAGCCACACTTCAGCACGTTCACACATGTCCGAATTTCCCCTATATGCGTAAACTTTTATCCTTCTTTCTTCCACTTATTTAGGGTTTTCCGTACGGAACCTACACGTCTAATGTGAACCCGGCCTAAAAGCTTACGCAAAGGCAGTGCACTTGGCTCCCAGTTTGAAGCCTCATTTCGCAAGCCGTTCCTACCACTCGCCCTTTTTGCATGCCTAGAGTCCATGGGAGAGTGGCATGTTCAGCACAGCAGGGCAATCAGTTACCACTCACCCTCTAGCATGTCCATGGTGGAGTGGCAGGTAACATCTGGCTTCACTCACACTACTACTGTGAGTGGTGTAATTGTGATCAGTCTTTGCGTAAGCTCTTAAGTGCTTTTGATGGGACTGGGGTGAAAAGCATATTGGTTCCAGAACTTGCGCAAAATGTTTTTGTGCAAAGCTCTTGTCTCCCTGTCACTTTTCCATCATCTTGAAAGTAGGGGAAGTTGTGAGAGATTATTGGATCATACCACAAGCACAGCCATGTAGCACCTAAACGTTTGTTTGTTCATGGTGAATGGTGTTTTAACCCTTTCACCGTCAGCCATTTTTGAGCCAAAGAATACCATTAAACTTAACTGGGTAGAGGAAAACAATTATCTGCAATATTGGGATTTTTCTGTGACATGTATAACATTAGGCTTATCCTTACCTCCCAAAATTAAGAAAAAAGGGTATTCGGATAATAGGCCCTGATTTGATGCCTTTTCGCGACATGGGTATTAAACCACTGGTGCATAAATGCGACATTGGCGGTGAATGGTGTTAATCATGGTTTTGACAGGATGTGGTTTCTTACGTTGGAAAAGGCAGTCATTTGCAAAATCGTTTGTCAAGTATGAAACCTTTCTTTTCTTTTCAGCGTACCGTTTTGCTCTTTCTCAGTTAATTTATATATATCAACTGTGTTTTTGCAGGTATGTACATGGACCGTCGCTGTGTGTACTACGGCAAGCCGTTGCTGGAATCAGGAACCCTGGGAACCAAGGGAAACGTACAGGTGGGTTAGCTTGAGGTCACACATTTTGCTCTGCCTTTTTCCTTTGCATTCTATCATCTGCTATCTTTTTGTCTTATTGGCCCGTTCTCCTGCCTTTTTTCAAAAACATTTTCCAAATAATTTTTCTCCTTTGAGATCCTCCGAAATCGGAATGTGTCAGCTGTACGCAGCAGGGAGACCAGTGAAAACTGAAAACCGGACACGTACGTACTTTACCCCATTATGGCCTAGGTATGCAGAAGAAAAATAAGTCTGGTGTAAAAGGAGTTTTCACTCTGCTGATGAAGTTAATTATTGTCAGTAGATAAATAGTAATTACGCAGAGCTGGAACGCATTTGTGTGTTTTCTTCTTTTGATGAGATATTGTTTTTGTCTGTCAGTTTCTCTCTGAACAACTTTATTTAACGTTTTTGACTAGGCACGTGATGGTCTCTGTGTAGTGAGGGCCTTGAGAAGACTCCTTTGACCTCAAGTCATAAAGTGCACATTTGTGCTGATTAACAACAGCGCATGTCTTTCTGAAAATCAAATTGAGAAGGCACTCTACAGAAAAATGACATGGATCAATCCCCATAGTATTTTGTTATTGTCGTCGGACTATTTTGTTGCCACATAAGTCATCGCTGGAAAAGAGTATGAAGTGACCGAAAGCTATAAAGTAAACTTAAATTTTCCTTTGAGTGTAAATGGCTTAAATTCTTTTCATTGTCTTTGTTTGTTTATGCGGTTGTTGTTGATGGTTGATGGTTGTGTTTCAGGTTGTTATACCCTATGTGACGGAGTCATACTCGTCCTCTCAGGATCCCCCGGAGAAGTCCATTCCCATCTGCACCCTGAAGAACTTCCCCAACGCCATAGAGCACACCCTGCAGGTCAGCGGTGAAGCTGGACAGTCATGAAACAACAGGCATCACAATTGTCAGAGGATCTGATAATTTCAGAGGATTGTCTTCTCTTGTCGGAGGCTTTGCCTTTTTATTCAGTGTTATCGTTTCTGTTAAATAGCATTTAAAAGTTATTTCTCGCTATATTAAGCCTTTTTGGTGGTGTTGGGACCTCATTTCAGTGTTGCCCCTCTTCAGGCTAGGGCCTTGATGGCCTTTTTACTGCGGTTTTCAGAGGATTGGACTATTCTGATGCCTGAAACAATGAAGTGGAACCTTTACTTGCAGTCGCAGATAACATCAGTATTGGGTGTTTTTTTTTTTTCCTATTTGATGCAGTAAGTTTGCTGCAGCAAATTAGACTAGGCCCGAGGGGGAGTATGCTTCTGATATTGGTATTCTAGGTTTTCATTCTGGTTCTGGTTTCATTACGTTGAAGAAGCCTAAAAAGGTTATAAACTCAATGGATCAGGGAGAGCGCACTGAGAGCTAAAAGAATAAAATATTAAAATCATTTTCTGGAGAGATGAAAAATTCTAAATTAGTAAACTCTTTCAATACCTAGGGCGCACTGAGCATGGACAAAACCACGATTAACACCACTGGCTTTGAGAAATGTTGGCAAAAGGAGTTTGAACTGGCTTCCCTGAAGATAATAATCTTTTGGTGAAATATTGCACACACTTTCTTACTGGAATGCGCGCGCGCGTGTGCCTATTTGCATGCATGCCCAATCGTTTGTGCTTGGCACATTGTGAAATGTTCCTCTGTAGAATGGAAACGAAAGGTGTGTCAATGTGCGTGGTTAGGTTAGGTACATTATTGTCACAGAGGCGTCTCTGAAATTCGGGTTGCTCCCACCTGGAGAGCGCGTCGCAGCCAGAGGCGTGCCACCCAATTTTGCTTTGTTTTTGTGCATGCGATCTTTGTGTGACTGATGAGGAAGGAAGGGAGAGGGGTAAGTTTTGACCAAATGACAAATTTTTCGTTGCCACTGGGTTTAAGGTGTGCTAAGTGCATGGACACACAGGACCTCGGTTTATTGTCTCATCCGAAAGACTCCACGTTCAGACCGTAAGGTCTAGTGCAAAGTGAGAGAAAATCCCCTGTACCCAGGTTCAAACTCCGGTTTACTTGACACAAAGCGAACGCATTACCACTGTGCCACTCTACACTTGTAGAATGTAAACCAAAGGTGTGTCAACGTGCGTGGTTGCAGTGGGCGCGTGAGGAGTTTGAGGACAAGTTTGGCAACCCCTCAGCCAACGGCGTCCAGTACCTGACAGACCCCAAGTTCATGGAGCGCACCTTGAAGCAGCAAGGATCTCAGCCGGTACGTAGCCTCTCGGCAAATGGCTTCAGCTTCAGTGAAGCATCCTCCGTAATCTAAAAAGGAAGACTTTTACAGTGGTAAATGCACCCACTGCTGTTCCAGGAGGTACTTTTTGATCATCTATAATTTCAGTAGTTTTTTTCGAGACAACTTCAGTTTACCATAAGTAACTTTTCATAAATAACAAGTCAAGAGTATGTTGTAGTACGTAAGAAAATTGGTTATGTTAAGGGGACATTGATGAGCAATTTTTTGCGATGTGTATTATTTAAGAACATTTTCTACTAAATAAGTTGCATGGTACTGTTGAACAAAAAAGTCAAGAGTATGTTGTATAGTACGTAAAAAAATTGGTTATATTCAGGGGACATTGATAAGAGTTTCACTCATGAGCAATTTTATTATTTTTGCGATGATAAGTGTATTATTTAAGAACATTTTCTACTAAATAAGTTGCATGGTACTGTTCAACAAAAACATTTTTTTACCATAAGTTTGATAAAAGAAAAACAGGAAACCAACATTTTTTTTTTGGGGGGGGGGGGGGAGGCCTAGGGGAGGCAAGTTTAATACTTACAAAGAAGGGCAATGTTTCAGAAAAGTAGGTCTTGTATGGGAGGGGGATCTTATAAGGGAGGCTCCACTGTAGTACTTTTTGCCCGTTACCCAGTAATATTGCAAGGCATTTGTATTCCGTTCCATTGCACTTTGGTGGCAGCTGGAAACCTTGGAGTCGGTGAAGCGCGTGGTGGAGACGGAGTTCTACTCATCGTTCGAAAAGTGCGTGGAGTGGGCGCGCCTCCTGTTTGCGGCCAACTACGTCAACCAGATCAAACAGCTGCTCTTCAACTTCCCCCCTGACCAGGTGAGTGGTCAGTCGCTGACCGCCCGGTGCCCGCCACCAGTGGCTGGCCTTTGCCTCTTGAACATTCGCTTTGGTATATTCTGAATAAGGCATTTAACATGTGAGGGCGACCTTGAAATTCAAATTACAGAGGTCACCACAACCACGGGCAAAACACGAGGGCAATTTAGCAGTCTGATCTACTGTGCAAACTCCTTGGCAAATGCCCTATTGGTCTTTTTCCATTCTCTCACGATTATGAATGCACATTGATGCGTCAGTTGCTTAGTGAGCTTTTATGAGCGTGTTTCTCTATTTTTGAATGTTTTTGAACCTTGTGTGTGCCTATATGTATACTTTACTTTTGCGGTCATTGTGAATGTGTAACTTGTTTATGTAAATTGTAAATTGTTATTTTATTATGTATATGTATTTTTATTTATATTTAGTTTAATATGTACATGTGGGTAACTCTCCTGAAAACTGGGTCATTGTGACCTATCCTATTTATTAAACAATAAAAAATCAAATAAAACAATGAGATATCATTCATGTGTGTATTTCAGCTCTAAATAGTTGTTAGAATCATATAAAATGTTTCTTTTAGCTGTGCATGCACCAAAATGTGTTTAATAAACAATTTTGTCTTGAAAAATGGGCATTTTGGGTGTTTAGTTTTGTGACATGCCCAACAGTCTTGCATAAAGTTTCTATTTTTTCAGAAACCACAAAATATTCTGCACACATATGCATGCACACTCAAGATGAGTAGTAGTCCTTCCTTTATAGTAACAATTTTGTGGATTTTACCAAAAAGGGTGTTTTAAAATAACATTTTAAATACCAGGTAGCGCTGACAACATGTGGTGTCCTCAAATATAATAAAAAATAATGCAGATTTTCTTTGCCTCAACAATCTCTAAGACCCATTTTTTTCTTATTTAGTTATCAAAAAACATATTGTTGACAATGTATGTGCATGAACAGTAAATATAATTGTTAAATAGATTTTTTACAATTTTTTTAAAAATCTTTGGTCATTGTCGTGTCCACAAAATGTGTTGTCAGCGCTACCTACATAATTAAAATTTTCACCTAGGGACTTCTTCTGCCCAAGTCAAAAGTTTACTACTTTCAAACAACTACTAAAGATCATTATTCATACAAAGTTTCAAATGTGTGGGATGTTTTGATTGGTCAAGAGAGCACAAAAACAGTATGGTGTCCACCCCTAAAAGGCCCGTTGTCAGCGCTACCTGGCCACTGAATGGGCCTTCTATGTGTAGAATAGCTTGTTCAGAGTTAAGTTCTTAACCATAAGGCCAAATTTGCCAATACAATACACATTTATTCTTGTAGCAGACATATCTTTCAATTCACAAGAAATTTAATTCATACAATTTTCTTTTAGTGGATGGATGACAATGGCGTCCTTGTTGTTGTCTGTGTTGCCCACAATGTTTTTCTCAAATTTAAATCTTATTCTTTTTTTTTCTATCATTGGATACATATAAAAGTCTCCATTTCAAAGTAATCTGTGAGCTAAAAGTGATAAATGCACCGTAAAGTCTGTTTAAGTAGGTAAAATCATGTAATGATAATGGAGGACACCATGTTGTCAGCGCTACCAGATGGTGTCCCTGTTGTCAGCGCTACCCAGAAATTATTTTTGTTATTAAGCTCTTTATATTTTACTTTTTTTTCTATCATTGAAAACATGTCTTCATTTCAAGGTAATCTGCAAGTTAAAAGTGATAAATGCACCATAAAGTCTGTTTAAGTAGGTAAAATTATGTAATTAGGACACCATGTTGTCAGCGCTACCAGTTGGCGTCCCTGTTGTCAGCGCTACCCAGAATTTTTGAATTTTTATTAAGCTCTTTATATTGTAAATTACCGTATCTATGGGTTATTCCTGGTGGTAATGAAACTATTCTAACACATCCGCTATGAAAAATTGTCATTTTGAGTGGTGAGACATTATATAACAACATTTTGATATGAACCATGGTAATGTGCATAGATGACACAAACCAACACTAGTATTTAAACATTTCTTTTGTATTATTTTGCAAATGAAACCATTTGTAAGTCTTTATTTCAAGAAAGTCTGCCATGTTAAAGTGATAAATGCACCATAAAGTCTATTTAAGTGGGTAAAATTATGTAATGGAGGACACCATGTTGTCAGCGCTACCAGATGGTGTCCTGTTGTTGCTACCCAGATTTTTTTATTTTAATTTAACACTTATTTTTTAATTGTCAAATTAATGGAATATCAGAGATAATAATGAAACTATTCTAAGACATTTGAAATAAAATAAATGGCATTTTGAGTGGCACGACATTATATAACAAAAAATAAAACAATCAATTATGGTAAGATCCAAAGACGGTATAAACCAACACCAATATTAAACTTTAAAAAAAATGTTTTTAATGAAATCATTCATAACTCTTTATTTCGAGACAATCTGTTATTCTAAAGAGATAAATGCATCATAAAGTTTATTTAAGTTGATGAAATTATGTAATGAAGGACACCGTGTTGTCAGCGCTACCAGCTCTGGACGCATATATATAAAGTCATAAAACCCAGCAACGATAGCCTTGACTGATTTTGTTTTCATGTCAATAGAAAGTTGATTCATAAAGCTATGAATGCATTTTCTGTTCAATTTGCCCAATTTTATTTTTTGGCTTCTATGTCACATATTGGACCAGTTTTCAGGAGAGAGACCCATGTACATATTTCTTTGTGTGCACATGTGTATGTGTAAGAATGTGAAGGATAGTGTGGAGGTATGTAAGCGGTTGTTTTTAATGTGAATAATTTTAGGGGAATTGTAAAGCGCTTAGTTTAAAGGTGAAGCGCTATATAAATTTTCTTAAATAATAATAATAATAGTTAGTTGGATTCTGTGTTGCTGCTGTTCAAAAACAATTCTTGGATGCTTTTTTTTCTCTTGAACTTTGCCTACCCTGCCAATGATTCTGTTTATCACTTGGATAATCATTTAGGTGTTCTGATTATAAAATAAAGCAAATCTGCAGACAAAAGCCCATTTAAATGTGAATGGATTGCATGTTTGTTTGAACTCATTTGTTAATATCCATAGCTGCTATCTGTAAAGTCGGCCAGTAAAAGTAATTGACAATCAAATATTGCTTCTGGCTTCAATTCGAAGCATCCACGATGTCGATGTTGACTGCATAACGGTGTGTTTTCTTGAAAATATTCCGCTAATGAACCTGCAGACTAGCTCTTTTTAAGCTGGATTTCACTGATGCCACTGTTTCTGGTTACCTTGCGTTCTTTCTCTGCCAGTTCTTGCAGGCCAATTGCAGTCAAAAAATTGTTGACAATTGGGTTTATTGGTAAGTGAGTGAGTGAAGAAAAAAAAAAAAGCAACAGTGAAAACAGCAAGAGCTGTGATCATGTCTGTATTTTCTCGTGTTGCGATTTCTTAGAGAAGAATTTGTTTGTGATCAGATGACGTCCTCGGGCGCCCCGTTTTGGTCCGGCCCCAAACGCTGCCCACATCCACTGGAGTTTGATGTCGACAATGTGAGTGTGCCGTACACGTGTCATCATTGTCTGTCCATCTGCCCTGAATTGTAATGCGATATTTGACTGTAAGGGCACGTACACAGTACATCCGGATTTTCTGTGCGGAAGTAAGTAAACGGAAGAAGGGGAAAAAATATACGGATTAGGGGAAATACGGACACGTCCGTATATTTTGTTCTTCTTTTTTTTACTTATTATTTCTGCTCGGAAAATCCGGGACGCATTGTGTGCGTGGCCTTAAGCTGTATGACGAGGGTTTGCAATGCAGGCTTTCACAAAATGTAAGAGTTGTGAAGAAAAGCTCAAATATCTGCCGTTTTGGTCAAACTAAACAGTGTTGTTGTTTTTTTAGCTTTATGAGGGATTGCATCAAAGATATTCTAAACGGGAAGATAAGCATCCGGTCTCTTTTCCCTATATGAGTAGTGAGGACAGAAACACTGGTTATGTCCCTTTTAAACAGGACACATTTTACACGGCGATAGGCCAGTTGAATTCTCCGTTCAAATTCCAGTTTTTGGATAGCCTCCACTGTGAAAAGTGTACTGTCCCCACTAACGATAACTATCAGCCCGGTTCGCCAAGCTCTTAAGTAATCCATCTTACCCTTTTAGAATATCTTTGATTGCATTAAGGACAGCATATTTCATTATTTATCATGTGATTGGTTTTGTAGTACAGTGGAACCTCCTTTATAAGACCTTCAAAAATCATCCAAAATGAGGTCTAAGGGAGGGGTCTTATAAGGGAGGTGTCTTATAAGGGAGGTAATTGTAATACAAAGAATGGCAATTATGTCTCAGATAAGTAGGTCTTATGTGGGAGGGAGTCTTATAATGGGAGGTCTTATAAGGGAGGTTCCACTGTATCTAAATCGTACATTTTGGTTAGGCAATTGTTCACATGTTGAAACCAGGAAGGAGCAGGGCCGCTACGGTCCCTCCTTAGCAGTATTTGTCTCTGGAAGCAGTTTAAAAGGGGGTAACCTGTCACTGGAATCTGTTTGTCTCGTGTCTCAGGAAACTATCAAACACACACACACACTTACACACACACAATCCCACACACAAACCTATTGGCCACTGCAACTAGGGTTATTAACTCCCTTGACAGCGAGAGTGAAGTCCTTGTTGGTCAGTATTCAAAAGGGCATTCACTCTCGCAAAAGGCAGCCATTTAGTGGCCTCATAGGGTTATTGGTGAGAGTTAATCCCTTGTTTGGTCAGTACTCAAGCATCTACTAAGGGCATTCACTCTAGCAAAACATGCCTTGGCATGAGGCTGTGTCAGACCAGTTGACATAAGCTAGAACGCCAAGGCTACATCAAAATGTTATGCTCTGAATGGTTGTGTGGGGATTGTCTTAAGCCATGACAAGCTCCCACCCACCCAGCATAACATCATCAGTCTAAAATCCCCCGAAGACGGAGTGTGGCTGCCCACATGGCGGGGTAATCAAAAACGGTCACACACGTAATGTTCTCATCCCTAGCTGATGCATTTGTACCTTAGTGTTCAAGTGCTTCTCGCTGTTGGGATGATCCCTGGAGTCTTTTAGCCAGGGTAAGCCAACCAACCAACCAACTCTAGCAAAAGGTGGTTGTTGCTGTGGCCAATAAGCGGCTGTGTGACCTTTAACCTTCTTTAAATGTGTTGCCCCAGCCGAAGACTGGCATGCTGGGCTTATCTATTTCGTAGTTGGGCGCTTAATGGCAGCATGGCGCATTTCGCGCTCATATTACAGGAAACTGTTTGAGAGATCGACAAGGGAAAGAAGGAAGAAAAAGAAAAAAACGTGTTCCCTACATGTGAATCTCTCACCAGTGGATGGATGCCTCGTGCCTCCATACGGGGAGCTGGACGCCCCCACCCCTTCCACAAATCTCTCCCTGTGGGGATACCGGGGGGGGTCTTTTGTAAAAATAGTTCCCCCACCTTCTGGAAGTTCTGTGCTTGTAACTTCCTCCAATCTGTCACTCTCTTTGACTCTGCCTTTTCCCTTTGCTTTCTATCATCTATCTTTCTGACTTATTGGCCCATTCTCCTGCCTTTAAAAAAAAAAATCTTCCAAATAATTTTTCTTCTTTGAGCTCCTCCAAAATGGGAATGAGTCGGCTGTGTGCAGCGGGGAGACCAGTGAAAACTGAAAAACGAACACATACGTACCTTAACCATTATGGCCATATGGCCTGCGAACGCTCAAGAAGAAGAAGAAGAATCTCTCATCTGCCTGTTGATGCAGGACGTGCACCTGGACTTCATTGTGGCGGGGGCCAACATCAAGGCCTTCATGTGCGGCCTGCCCGCCAACAGGGACCGCGCGGCCATCAAGGCCATGGTCGCCAAGGTCGCCGTGCAGGAGTTCGTGCCAAGGTCGGGGGTCAAGATAGCCGTCACCGATGCTGAGGCTCAGGCCGGCAGCAACAACGACCTGGGTCAGTAACACTTTGTTTTGTTTTTGTACAGTTTTTGTTGTAGACATTGTTTCCCAATACTGGTTAATTTCGTTTCTCTTACCCTTTCCATCGCACTCCACCCCCACCCCACCCCCTTTTTTTTCTTCTTTCAGAAACCTAATTTGGTGATGTTTTGGGGGGTTTTGATTGAAAATTTGAAATGTTTTGGCCTTGGTTTTTCCTTTCTGCCGACTAGCTTTTATTCCTTAACTTTTTACTTGCAGTATTATAGAGAAGCAGAGCATTAAATGTAATGCAGCAAGTAAAGACCTGTCATTCACTCTACAGTCGTTTACTCTTTAGTTGATCAAGTTTTCATTCTTGCTATTTTAGTATTTGGTATATTCAAGTCACAGAGACTTGTCTCAGTGAGTTTCGGGTTGCTCCCACCCGGAGAGCGCAACATTCAAGCGCACAGAAATTGGCAGGCGAACAACTTGACCACTCTATCAGCTTTGTTTTCCCCCTTAATTAACCCTTTCGCCGCCAGCCATTTTTCAGCCAAAATTCTTGCCTGGGTAGAGTAAAAAACAACATCTGCAATATTGGAAATTCCTCTGTGACATGTGTAAAAAGTAAGACTTATGCTTACCTCCCCAAATTAAGAAAATCGGGTCTTCAGATAGCAGGCCCTTATTTGATGCCTTTTATTGACATGGGTGTTAAACCATTGTGGTGCATAAATGCGACATTGGCGGCGAAAGGGTTAAAATTGGGATAAACTTATGATCAGGTTACGTGAATCTTACTGCATTTTGACCGTTTGTGTGTTGTGCGTCCCCGCAGACTCGGGAGCTCTGGACAGGCTGAAGAAGGCGCTGCCCTCCCCTGATCAGATCAAGGGCCGCAAGGTGGCGCTGGTGGACTTTGAGAAGGACGACGACTCCAACTTCCACATGGACTTCATCACCGCCGCGTCCAACCTGCGCGCCGAGAACTACAGCATTCCGCCCGCAGACAGACTCAAGGTGAAGGCTGCTTTCACGCTGACGCCCATCATAGCCTTTTGTTGTTGTTGTTGTCGTACCCTGGCTTAAAGACCCCCCACGTCATGTCACATTCCCTGTTATGCTAGGAAGATTTCTTACCAGCTATAAGAGGGAAAACACGTGAAAACCGTGATTTTGACACGTGACGTGGTGGATCTTTAAAGACTCCAGGGATCATCCCAACAGCCGAAGCACTTGAACACTATGGTACAAATGCACCAGCTAGGGGATAAGAACACTACGTGCATGACTGGTTTTGATTACCCCACTTCGTGGGTAGCCACACTCAGACTTCGGAGGCTTTTGGACTGATGATGTTATGCTAGGAGCTTGCCATGGCTAAAGACGATCCCCGCATAACTATGCAGAACATAGCATTTTGATGTAGCCTTGGTGTACTAGCTTATGTCAATTGGTTTGACGCGGCTTAATTGGTGGTTTAGAATTCTCATTTTTAAGGGGTGCCGTACATTATTTTGAGAATAAGATGTGGTCAGGGCTTCTCTTTGAATGAGACGATATGAACAGGCATCAGAATTGTCAGAGGATTTGCAAATTTCGGAGGATTGACAATTTCTGACAGAGTATTGGCTTCTACTGTCAGAGGTTTTGACTTTAAATTGAGTGTTATAATGTTCTGTTAAATAGCATTTTATTGTGATTTCGCACGACACAAAGCCTTTTGGGTCATGTTGGGAACTCATCTCAGTGTTGTCCCTCTATAGTCTGGGGCCTTGATGGCCCTTGTACCACAGTTTTCAGAGGATTGGACTTCAGACTATTCTGATGCCTGTATGATCTTAAACATTGAAGTAAAAAAGGGGGAACTAAACGAGGGCAAAGGAGGCGTGTAGTATGACAGACTGACCTGTTGATGTTTAATTGCGCAGAGCAAGCTGATTGCGGGTCGGATCATTCCTGCTATTGCCACAACCACAGCTATGGTGGTGGGCCTGGTGGGCCTGGAACTCATCAAGGTACGACTCTTCTTTTTTTTCCTTCTCTTTATTTCTCGTTAGCGTGGATGCAGGCTTGATGCAGGCACGGAAGAGGAAAACAAAGGTGAAAATACACATGTATTAACACCAGTTGTATCATCCATGCGCACACAGATTGTTCTCTGGTGTTGATCCCACAGGTACCATTAACCCTTTCACCGCCAAAGTCGCATTTACGCACCACAATGGTTTAAACACACATGTTACTAAAAGGCATCAAATCAGGGCCTGTTATCTGAAGACCCTATTTTCTTAATTTTGGGAGGTAAGGATAGGCCTAATGTTGTACATGACACACAGGAAATCCCAATGTAGTGGATTTTATTTTTGTCTACCCAGTTATGTTTAATGGTATTCTTTGGCTGAAAAATAGCTGGCGGTGAAAGGGTTAATCCTTTCACCGCCAGCCATATTTAGAGAACAAAATCCGTCTGCAGTATTGGTGATTCTTCTGTGAAATATATAAAATAAGGTCTATCCTTGCTTCCCAAAACTAAGACAATAGGGTCTTTGGATAATAGACCCCAATTTGATGCCTTTTAGTGACATAGGTGTTATAATCACTGGTGCTAAAATGCGACTTTGGCAGTGAAAGGGTTAAAGTGGGGGTGAATGAGGAAAATAACACCTGAAGCTACATGCATGTGCGCACTTTTAGAAATTGTGCCTAAGTGCACACAGATCGTCTTCTGGCGTCAATGTGCATGAATGCTTAAAGTGGGTGTGAATCAGGGACGATTGAAGTTACATGTAAACATGGGTGAAGAACATGCATCTAAGCACAGAGATTTTCTTCCGGTGTTCTACCACAAGAGAACCGATTCCTCTGGAAATAGTCCTGCTGAGATTTATCGTTGGAGAAGAGACGAAACAATATGCAGGCGAATTATGGTTAAAAAATTGCTTTGTGTGTGTGCTAACCCTTCTTCTCCCGTTGAGTATCCACAATCATCAGTTTGATTTTATTATACTATGTGCGGTCGAGGTCCGAAGTCGGGCATCAAAAAGAGACAAAATAAAACAAAAACCTACTCTACGAAGATGACCCAGCCAGTCTGGTCTCGCTGATCGAGCCCCGACGTGATGCTGAGTCGGCAGGAACACCTAAACTAGGGGGGTGGGGAGGGGGGATTTGCAACGCCACTGTCGCCTCTTGGCACCACAATGTTTTAATTCCCATGTCACTAAAAGGCATCAAATGAGGATCTGGTGTCTAATTACCTTATGTTCTTAATTTTGGAAGGTAAGGATAGGCCCTATTTTATGCATGTCACAGAGGAATCACCCAATATTGCAGACATAATCTTTTCTCTACTCAGGCAAGTTTAATGAAAGATTTAGCTGAAAAAATGGCTGGCGTTGAACGGGTTACAGACATAGTTTTAACACAAGGTTTTATGTGAGAATTTCTTGTGTCTGATTCGTATTTGTACTCGGACAATTTGGGAGCTAAACAGCCACATATAGTTAAAAAAAAAAAAATTGTCTAGGTGTGTATCGTGAAATCTTCCCCGATTTTTCTTGCAGCTGGCTCAGGGACACACCAACGTGGAGCGCTTCAAGAACGGCTTTGCCAACCTCGCTCTGCCCTTCTTCGCCTTCTCAGAGCCCATCCTCGCTCCTAAGTCAAAGGTACTGAACTACTCCACAGCTCTCCTACCAGCCACCAGGGCTCAGACATTGTTGTTATGGATTTACTTGTCTTTTCAAAGATTGGATCATTATGCATGGGTGCTACTCTTTCAGTTTTACACTGATTTCAGTATTTTTATTTTTACCCCAAACTGAACTGAAGAAAAAATTTGACCACAAGCGATTTAGGGCGTTTTGAACTTGGTTCTATCTTGGAAGTTTACAAAGGCAATGTAATAATTTTACAAGGCTTATCAGACTCAAACTGTCTCTGTCGTTATCTCTCTCTCTTAAGTTGCCCCCTCCCCCCCGAATCATCCGACAGGTCTCTGCCCCTATGCCCTGCCGGAGCGGGCCATACTAAATCCCTGCTTTTTTAGTTTTTTAATTTTGGGGAGTTGCAATCATGATTATGCCAAACAGTATCAACTGTAGATAAAAGTGTTCTACCAGCTTGGTCCATATTGTCTCTGTAGTCGTTGACGGGTTTTGGTTGCTGTTCTTAGTTTAGGTAGGAACGGGTGTCTGAAAGAGGGTACTAGCAAACTGGCAAGAGACAGAATGAGTAGGGTAAGATTGTGGTGAACATGTCTGTAAAAAGTTAGCCTGTGATTTGTGCGCTTTGTAAAAACCAGATTGACAGATTAGAGAGTTGTAAGCTTTTCTCTTAAGTTCGAACTTTCTCATTATATATGCCTTGCATTGCGTGTTCGTGTGTGCAGTACTACGAAAACGAATTCACCCTGTGGGATCGCTTCACCGTTCAGGGGGAGATGACCCTGCAGCAGTTCTTGGACTACTTCCAGGTTAGGCGATTTTATGTTGCAGACTTTTTTCCGTTCATATTCTTTGCATCCCCCCCCCCCACACACACCATTCAAGGGAAAGAGTGAGTGTGTGTGTGCAGTTTGACGTGCTATTCTTTACAGTAGTAACTAATGCTCCATGCTACTCATTATGCACACCCTCTTTAAAGCTTCACATAGAAAATCCTAGTCCCCGTACCATGCAGGCTGGAATCTCTCCAGATTTACGAAGTTTCCAAGGTTATTTGTGAGTGGTTTCTGAATCACTGAAAAATAAGATCTCATCTTAAGCGTAGATAAAGTACAGTATTGCAAATGATATTTGAAATAACTGTTTGTAAGTTAAAATTGTTGATGGGTTTACAGCCACTTTGCTGTGGAATTTCAAGTGCAAAATATTGATATGCTAACCATCTAGCATAGTAAGAACATACAATAACAAAATCAGAATTTTGTGTAAAATTTGGGGAGTGCGTCTTATAAATCAGGTGCACCTTATAGTCCGTAAAATACAGTACTGATTTAACATTTGCTCAAGAAAATGATTTGTGTGTGCGTTGACTCGTGGGTGTGTGCACTGTTTCAGGAGAAGCATGGTCTGGAGATCACCATGCTGTGGCAGGGTGTGTGTCTGTGTCTGCTCTACTGTGTGTTGACTGTCGTTGTGGTGTGCACTTTCAGGAGAAGCATGGTCTGGAGATCACCATGCTGTGGCAGGGTGTGTGTCTGTGTCTGCTCTACTGTGTGTTGACTGTCGTTGTGGTGTGCACTGTTTCAGGAGAAGCATGGTCTGGAGATCACCATGCTGTGGCAGGGTGTGTGTCTGTGTCTGCTCTACTGTGTGTTGACTGTCGTTGTGGTGTGCACTTTCAGGAGAAGCATGGTCTGGAGATCACCATGCTGTGGCAGGGTGTGTGTCTGTGTCTGCTCTACTGTGTGTTGACTGTCGTTGTGGTGTGCACTTTCAGGAGAAGCATGGTCTGGAGATCACCATGCTGTGGCAGGGTGTGTGTCTGTGTCTGCTCTACTGTGTGTTGACTGTCGTTGTGGTGTGCACTTTCAGGAGAAGCATGGTCTGGAGATCACCATGCTGTGGCAGGGTGTGTGTCTGTGTCTGCTCTACTGTGTGTTGACTGTCGTTGTGGTGTGCACTGTTTCAGGAGAAGCATGGTCTGGAGATCACCATGCTGTGGCAGGGTGTGTGTCTGTGTCTGCTCTACTGTGTGTTGACTGTAGTGGGTGTGTGCACTTTCAGGAGAAGCATGGTCTGGAGATCACCATGCTGTGGCAGGGTGTGTGTCTGTGTCTGCTCTACTGTGTGTTGACTGTCGTTGTGGTGTGCACTTTCAGGAGAAGCATGGTCTGGAGATCACCATGCTGTGGCAGGGTGTGTGTCTGTGTCTGCTCTACTGTGTGTTGACTGTAGTGGGTGTGTGCACTTTCAGGAGAAGCATGGTCTGGAGATCACCATGCTGTCGCAGGGGGTGTGCCTGCTCTACTCCAACTTCATGCAGAAAACCAAGCAGGAGGAGCGCAAGAGTCAGCCGTAAGTCGCCCAGGGATTATGTGCGGCCTGCTTTGGTGGTGTTGTTGTGCAATGGGGTTTGCCTGAAGTTTGGGGCCGATAGGAAAGTGAGAGCATCGACTGTTTTCTGCAGTAACTGAAAATCGTTGAACCTCGGACAGCTTAGTGTTTTGTGAATTATTTTGACTCTCAATCTAGGATGCATTTGCCCATGCTCTTAAGGCTGCAGCTTTGAGGATTCTGTGAAAATCATGAAATGGTCTGTGAAAAAAGTCATTGATGCCTTAAAAAGTCATTGACGCCATACAGTTTTGAGGGTTTGCTTCCAGAATTGATAAAGAAGCAATTTCATTTAACAAATTTTCCATATTCTATCAGACATCCTCGATTTGTCGAGTTACTTCCCTTCACTATATATATATCCAGGTCTTTTGGCTACACAGGTGCAACGATCATGATTGAAGCAATCGCCATCATTGCATGTCGTGAGAGGTCTTTGAAAAGGTTTTTGAAAGTTTGTTAAATTTTGATATGACGAATCTGTATGAACCGTGGGGCAAGGTTTCTTCCACAATTAATTCTTTCCAATGCAGCCCTCCAGAATGGCAGACGCCTCCTCTGTTGTCTGGATGTCATGGTATAAGACAATCAGGTGTTACTGGTTTGTGTTCCCATTTATCAGCCTACATTTCATATTTACTCTGTGTGAGTGAGGCTGAGAGTGGAAAACGCCAGCAGTTTGTAAGCGTGACTGGTGGGGTGGGTATAAAATTAACAAGCTTGTCTTGTAAGTAAGCATGTTCCCGACAGCTGACTGTCGGCAGTTTGTAAGCGTGATTGGTGGGATGGATATAAAATTAACAAGCTTGTCTTGTAGGCAAGCATGTTCCCGACAGCTGACTGTCGGCAGTTTGTAAGCGTTACTGGTGGGATGGATATAAAATTAACAAGCTTGTCTTGTAGGCAAGCATGTTCCCGACAGCTGACTGTTGGCAGTTTGTAAGCGTGACTGGTGGGTTGGATATAAAATTACGAAGCTTGTCTTGTAGGCAAGCATGCTCCCGACAGCTGACTGTTGGCAGTTTGTAAGCGTGACTGGTGGGTTGGATATAAAATTACGAAGCTTGTCTTGTAGGCAAGCATGCTCCCGACAGCTGACTGTTGGCAGTTTGTAAGCGTGACTGGTGGGTTGGATATAAAATTACGAAGCTTGTCTTGTAGGCAAGCATGCTCCCGACAGCTGACTGTTGGCAGTTTGTAAGCGTGACTGGTGGGTTGGATATAAAATTACGAAGCTTGTCTTGTAGGCAAGCATGTTCCCGACAGCTGACTGTTGGCAGTTTGTAAGCGTGACTGGTGGGTTGGATATAAAATTACGAAGCTTGTCTTGTAGGCAAGCATGTTCCCGACAGCTGACTGTTGGCAGTTTGTAAGCGTGACTGGTGGGGTGGGTATAAAATTACGAAGCTTGTCTTGTAGGCAAGCATGCTCCCGACAGCTGACTGTTGGCAGTTTGTAAGCGTGACTGGTGGGTTGGATATAAAATTACGAAGCTTGTCTTGTAGGCAAGCATGTTCCCGACAGCTGACTGTTGGCAGTTTGTAAGCGTGACTGGTGGGTTGGATATAAAATTACGAAGCTTGTCTTGTAGGCAAGCATGTTCCCGACAGCTGACTGTTGGCAGTTTGTAAGCGTGACTGGTGGGGTGGGTATAAAATTACGAAGCTTGTCTTGTAGGCAAGCATGCTCCCGACAGCTGCAGACCTTTGTACTCGCCTTTCTTTTAACCAGATGCTGTGTGCATGTCAGGGGTCAATCTTGTCACAGGACATTGTAGGTCATTTGACCAGTTCGAGGAAAATATGATAGGTCATTTTCAATAAATGATGTAATGTAAAAGGAAAGAAAATACAACTTGAGTGCAACAAAAACTGTTCTCCAGGACATTCTGTTGCAATCAATCACATGGTTTCACAGACTGCTTGTTCAAAGAATGACATGAGAAAAGTTAGTTGTTTTTAAAAAGAAAGAAATTTAATATTCACTTTAGTATAACTATAAGCTGAATTTAGTGTTGTGCATAATGTAACGTTTGTACATGCGCGTGTGTGTATATTTAACTTTACAGGTTGTCCGAGGTGGTGAAGAAGGTGTCTAAGAAGAAGATCCCTCCCCACGTGCGGGCGCTGGTGCTGGAGATCTGCTGCGACGACAAGGACGGCAACGACGTGGAGGTGCCCTTCGTCAAGTACGTCCTGCCCCCCAAGCAGATCAGCCAGTGAGCCTCGCCCGCCCGCCCACCGCTGAGGACGGCCCGGTGTGCCGCCGAGCCCAGGCTGGCGCGTTTGTGGGCGAATGTCCCGAGACAATTTCCAGGGTGAACGAGAGCAACCTGCCAGTGTTTTATGGTGGTGTGCGTGTGTGTGTGTGTGTGTGTGAGAGAGATTGGTGGGGGAAGGACAAGTCAAAATCAGGTTATTTAGTGTTCACTGGGGTAGAGGGTTTTTTGCAAAAAGGTTTTGTTGTGCTGCAGAGGTTCCAGTCATAATCGTCTCCGAGGCAACCGCCGTGTGCTGAATTATTTTCGAATTTCCTGAAAACCGTACATGGTGAGACAGTGGAAATGAAACTTGCTTGATGAGCGAGAATGGGGGGATATGTGTGCGTGTGTGTGTGGCCTTGGAAAAGGATTGCATGGTTGGATCTAGGTGGAATATTCTGCTGTGCATGCGTTCTTGTGTTCATTTTCACGTGCTTGCAGGTTGGTTGTGTGAATGCTGATGGAGGCAGTTTTTGTAAGCATATTCTTAGGGGATTGGAAAAAAGTCTCGAAGCACATAGTCACGCATTCATTATGATTTGCCCGGGTATAGTTGACGATCTAGATCAGCTTTTCTTTTCTTTTGAATTCATCCCCATTTTCCTTCATTTGGAATTTGTTTGCTTCTACATGGATTACTGAAGTTCTCTAAGGCCATGGGTAAGGGTAGAGAGATGGGGTTGGGGTGGGAAGAAGGATTACAAAACGTGACAGAGGAAGAGAAAATCAACGTCGTCGAGCTTCTCTCTTTGTATATGCAGATTTTCGTTGAGGAATGTGTACATTTATGAACAACAAATTATTGACAGTTCCGTCGCTTGACAGAAAACACAGGGTCCAGACACGGAGGAAAGAGCAATCTTTTTGTCTTGTACAGAGCTCAGGTCACGGCAGGATTTTGATCTGCAGTTGACACACTGTACATAAATTTGGATTTTTGGTTGTTTTTTTCTGAACCATATATGATGGTGTAATGTCCTCAATCACAGAGAATTAAGTTTTCGAAGACCTATGTACATTTTGTACATGCATTACATTTTTTTTCGTACAAATGACGTGAGTATTGGTTTGTTCAAACTTCAATAACTGAGAAAGTTCAGATTGAGACACCCCACTCTGACTTTCATTTAGGTTTAAAAGTGGTCAACATCCTAAATGTTTTAATTTTCTGATTGGAAATTATAGTCGGTTACTTTCCATTCTTTTGCGACAAATGATAGGAATACAGTGACATTGTTGAATGAGAGTGTTGTTGGAATGGGGATTTACCGAAGAAATCGAACATCCATTAATTTCTTTTGCAACGTTCAAAAACTGGTGAAGGTTGATATTTTCCCAATGCAATACTCATTTTGATAGGCTTTTGAACTTTTAAAGATCCAACTTTGATGGAATAATTATTATCTTTGCCAGTGCCTTTTTCGAGGAACAGTAGCAAAGCTCTGGACAGCAGCTAAGCTCTGATAATATTGTAGTCTGCTCCACCATAATAAAAGTTACCGACAGTGGGTTAGACATTTTTTTGCAGAAATTGGCACGTAGCTTTTCTTGAAAAACATGTTTTGAAAAGTTAACTTAATTAATAAAACTTATTAATTGTGTGTGGTGGTTTGGGCTTGTTTGTTTTGTGCGTGTCTGTTGTTGGGTCTTGAAACGAAGGCCTGGGACGGTATTCATGTCGAGATAGCATGAGACTTAGCATGATGCTAACTTAGAAGCTCTTCCAAAAGTCCTATTAAATCCTATAGGACATTGGAAGAGCTTCTAAGTTAGCATGATGCTAAGTCTCATGCTATCTCGACATGAATACCGTCCCAGGTTTTATTTTTCAAAGTTGCAATCTTCATAAACGCACACATACACGCACACACACACAAGTTTATAAATCGTTTGACTACAGCAGACTATATACTCGTACAAATAGCTTCCCAACCTTCTGGAAGTTCTATGCTTGTAACTTCCTCTAATCTGTCACTCTCTTTGACTCTGCCTTTTCCCTTGGCATAGTGTCTTCTACTATCTTTCTGCCTTAATGGTCCGTTCTCCTGCCTTTTAAAAAAAGTTCTTACTAAGATTTTCTCCAGCCGAAGACGGACATGCTAGGCCTATTTATTAATTAGGCGCATAACGGCAGCATGACGCATCTGTGCTCGTGTGACAGGAAACTGAGCGATCAACAAGAAGACGACGGGCATATTCTTGAATATTTTCTAAACGAGCTAATGTTAGCTCTGTCCACAATCTGCATGTCCTAATGGTTAAGCGGCGGCAAAGCCAAAGCTGCCTAATGTTTTCACTGCCGTCTGGCTGATTGACTGACTGTGTATGAACAAAGGTAAAAAATAGTAAGGCAAGAAGAGGATAATAGTGATGGAAAGGTAACTCTCTGGACTAAACTCCCTTCAAAGTTTTCCCCGGCACCAATTCGCCTAGCAAATCATAAACAACAGCCACATTGAGAGAGATCCTGAAGGGAGTTTATTACAGAGAGTTACCTTTCCTTCACTATGTATGAACATGATGGCGTTTGAGTGGAGGGACCTAGGACCCTCAAATTTTGCATGCGGATAGGTAGTTAGGATATCTAGGCCAAGTTCGAAATTGGTCCAAGGTCACGAGCTGAAAACGTTGCCGCACAGCTGCTTGATTAGAGTTTCCACGCTGTAGTTCATTTTAATGTGAAAGAAGTGAAGTTGTAACTACACAGACAGACAACACAGGAGTTGGAACAGTTTCCAGATCGCCGCAAACAAAGCAAACCACTTCTGCACGGACGAGAGCACCCCATGGCTGTATGTTATAAAAGAAAGATTTTATTATAAACTACAACAGGCTTTCAATCATAAAACTTACCACATGCATGAAAACAAATAAGCCTCCCCAAACCCAACCCAACCCACCCCCTCCCTTACTCGACCCCCACAAATATGATCAAAACGGTACACAGTACTTTATCGTATTTGTTCAAAGCAAACAAACTCGCACAACAATGCTTGGTATGAACTCTGAAGAAAGCAAGCAAAATGGAAAAATAAAAAGGAATGGAGCCAGAAATTGGAAGAAGAGATAAAAATGTGCTGTACAACTTTTTAAGTGAGTCTCGCTTGTGGAGAGAGAGGAAAGAAAAAAAAAGCGTGCTTTAGGGCATCCTTGTCTGCTCAATGCACTTGCGTCTAGGTCATCTAGGAAGCGTAAGTTGAAAAATTAAAAAATCTACAAAGAAAATGATGTGAAGAATATCGGTTTGCAACCATCAAACATTGAAGAATAAATTCTTGAAATACACTGTTGCAGATTTTGACTTCCTTTTTGTGAATTATCACTTGAAGATCCACCAGATCACATGTCCTAATCATGTGTTTTCCCTCTTATAGATGGAAAGAAATCTTGTTTTGACCAGGTCTCACTACCATACAAATGCCCCCAAATTCAAAGCGACATTTTAAAGAGCAGCCTCAATTTGAACTTGGGGACAGTTTTATGTGGGTCACAGCTACCCAGAAAAAACCAAGGGACTTAATCGTAGTGCGTCAGTGTATCTTTAAAATCCCTTTTCATTGCTGGATTTCTTCTGCATTCCCGGGCCATAAGGCCACAATGGATATGTATGTGTCCATTTTCCAGTTTTCACTGGTGTCCTCGCTGCATTCAGCAGACACTCCTATTTCGGAGGAGGGATTTCTTCTTAACATCTCGACTCTGGGCATTCTCTAACACTTAATGAAAATGCACACATTGAAATAAAGAAAAATAAAGTTGTACAAGTTGTCGAACCCTATGTAATTTACATGCAATGTCATCGAATTATGTCCATGTAATTGCAAATTCACATCTTGATGTACAGTTCTGTGAAAAATTCTGTGCAATTTATGCGACACATGTCCTACTTGAAATTCATGCAATGAAGTCAAGTTGAAATAATAGTCTTGGATCAGATAACAATAAAATATAAAATGTCATGCTATGTCCTCCTTCATACAATGAAGCAAAGTTGAACTGACAGCTTTGCATCAGATTACAGTGAAAATAGTAACATTTTAAATAAAGGTGGTGGTTCCTTACCCTGGATTAAAGACTCCAGGGATCATCCCAACAGCCGAAGCACTTGAACACTTATGGTACAAATGCACCAGTTAGGGATGAGAACATTACGTGTGTGACCGTCTTTGATTACCCCGCCACGTCGGGCAGCCACACTCAGGTGAAGACAGAATCTTCTACATCCAAAATGGTTCCCCAAGTTTTCTGACTCGTGAATTTCGAGCAAAAATAAAAACACGAAGCTACAAGTTCATTTTGAAATGAATGAATACAAGGGTAGGTAACTACAGTACATATTAATCTACATACCAAGCATAAATTAATTAATCATGACAAAGATATTAATAAATAAAATCAAGCATATGAAATCAACATTGTAGAACACATTTCCATATTTAGCTCCTTTTAAATAAAGAGCTCATTTGGCCGGGTTCACATTAGACGCGTAAGTTCCGTACGGAAAACCCTAAATAAGTGGAAGAAAGAAGGATACAAGTTTACACATAATATAGGGGAAACTCGGACACATGCGCAAATCTCTTT
>JAGGCT020001285.1:0-65000 GCA_017654935.2 Phymorhynchus buccinoides
GCTAACAACATGGCGCAACAGGCCCAACCAGTCGGTAAGTAAACAAATTCAGGAAATACTGCTCTCAAACGACGGATTTTTCATAAACGATTACTGATTTATTTTATCTAATGACGATGTTCAATCTGCTGTTGTTACAAGAATAGTTTAATTCAACTCCTTTGGCATTTATTTTCATGAGATGTATCTTCTTCAACTAAGTTCTTGCATCCCTCGACTTCATTTCTTGCATCCTCCAGTCCATCAACAATTTGATGATTATGACGGCTAGTTTAGATTTAATCAGCCCTGAATATGATGATAGAACGGCCAGACATGACATACTGATGACTTTCTAGGAACTAAAATCAGACTCATGGTGTCCGAGGCTCCCTCTACACATGCCATGACATGGCTCACCAACTTCCTGAGCAGGAGAAACTCAGAAAGATGAGGGTGGTTCTGGACGGCGAGGCATCGGAAGAAGCTGAGGTTGAGTTTGGCGTCCCCCAAGGCACTGTACTGGATCCTTTACTCTATCTCTGCCACATAAATGACTTGCCGAACTCAGTGACATCTTCAATAAGACTTTCAGTCTTTGCTGATGACTGCCTGCTGTACCGGGAAATACTTAGTTTCCAAGACCATCTGACTCTGCAGGCAGATTTAAAAAAACTGGAAGATTGGTCTACGACACGAGGTGGGGCATGCGATTCAACGCACAAAAGTGTTATACGCTCTCCACCAGAAACACTTTGTCCTTCCTCTACAGCCTAAGTGGAGTCTTCCTGAAGCAGGTGCATGAGACCCCTTATCTTGGAGTACAAATCTCGAGCGACTTGAAGTGGTCTTCCCACATCGCAAACATATGCCGTAAAGCTGGATCGACCCTAGGATTCCTCCGCCGGAACCTCCGGAATTGTCCTAGAGAATGCAAACGCCTGGCGTACATCGCATTGGTCCGATCCAAGCTGGAATACATTATACAGTGCTACGGTGTGGGATCCATATCAGAGCCAGGACACTGAAAAGCTGGAGAGAGTGCAACGCCAAGCAGCACGCTTTATCACCGGGGATTACAGATCCAGAAGTCCGGGATGCGTAAGTGGCATGCTCAAGTCAAGACTGACTCCCCTGGAGGAAAAACGCAGACACCAACGCCTCAGCCTCTTTTAATATAAGATAGCTGAAGGCCTCCTCCCAGCTCTTCCAGCAGATTAATTCCTCACGCCGGCCATCACAAATCGTCGCAGGATAAAGCCAACTAGATTTGAGGGGTTCAAAACAACAAACATCTTAGAAAGACAGGCCATAAACCACTCCCGTGGATTTCCTGTCCCCAACGCGAGAACGGAGCAACATCGTAGCTCCTTCTTCATCCGGACTGCCATGGAGTGGAACCAACTAAGCGAGGCCACTGTCACCGCAGGCTCCGTCAGCTCATTTTCATCAGCGCTGACCAGATCACCATCTGAGCATGCAACTACTGAACACTAGCACTAGCCTACTAGTTCTTTTTTGTTTTTTGCTTGCTTCTGGAAGTGGGGCCTGGGCCCTTCTGGCTGAACTGGGGTTTTTAATGGTCTTAACCCAGGGCAAGCAGTAGGTCTTTCTCCTTCTATGTTTTCTAGTAGGTTCATGCGCCCTCCAAATTGCGTCGCGATTCATCGTCAGAAGTGGCATCTGCGACGTATCCCACTCCCAGTGTTCCCCATGCTTCCAAATTTCTAAGGGTCATCATGACCCTTTGCCCCCAAATTTTAAGGGTCATTTTGAAAAATTAGACCTAAAATAATTGCCGTTACAGAGACTGTACCCAAAAACATTTTGTACCATCTGAATACTGTCTTGATAACTATGTAATGTTTCACAATGAAAACCCGAATCGTGGCGTAGCATTGTTTTTTTTATTATTAAACATTACATGCACAAGAATGCACTACACTGAACAAACACACATTTAAAGAGGCTGTATGGTGTCATTTTCAAACAAAGAAAAAAGAAAAGATTTTAGTTGGTTGTATTTACAAAAGCCCTAATACGACAGATGAAAATGTACAGAAATTAGAAATACTCAAAGATGATGAGATAAAGAAGTACGACAAGGTTTGCATTATGGGGGACTTTAATTTTCCAGATATAAAATGGGATGGTCAGTGGACAACGCAAAAAGATAGTGATTTTATAGAACCTACAAGAGATGCATATTTGTTTCAAATGGTAAAGGGACCTACTGCTTTTATTTAAAAGTGACTTGATCTTATTCTTCTGCGTTCCCAGGAACAAATTGGATGTAAATCAATGTTAAAATTTTGAATCGGCAAGCAACATGAGTTTTAAAAAGAAAATCATCAACAGTGAATGCCTATATAAAAAAAAATCTAGCTCATTGCGTAAAGCCTCCAACTAAATAAAAAGTAATGTCCCATATGGCTACTGCCGGGAGGACGTAAAGCTAAGTTTTCGTTGCGTAAAGCGTTTGTCTCTCATGCAAATATTCCAAGTTCGATTCTCGGCATGGACACTTCTTTTTTCTTTCTTTTTTTATTGTTTGTTCTTTAGTTGTATCCCTTAACGATATTTATATGCTTTTAATAAAAGTCACTGGAATAAGTTGATTGGAAATAAGTATTAATTCCTGAGTGCAAACATCTTCCATTCCTCTCAGTATGGAAGGGCAGCCTACACAGGTTGTTTTGACATCATAAAGACATGATGTCACGTTTGTGGTGTAAAAAAAAAGGAATGAGGTCAAGTTAGATTGTGGAAAAAACTAGAGAAATGAACAAGTTAGTGAGCGACTCCACATCTAAATCTAGACCGACCCTATGATTTTTTTGTTGGCCTTGTCCCAAAAAAATGAAAGAGAGAGAGGCTAGTTCAATCGGGGAATGCGCATCAGGGGACATAACTCTTACACGCTGAACGTCAACGTGTCGTTGCAAAATGGCGTCATTTGCCATTTCAATGGAGTCATGCGCTCATATATCTGAAAATACGAGGGTGATTAGGACTTTCAAAGCATCTTACACGCTCTTGGATGTTTTCCGGGACATTCATCCGGATGTAGGAAAGGAAAACATTATCACTTGCTGAACTAGATTTTTCAACACCACTCGGCGATCTCAAAGAGCTGGGAGTGAAGAGCCTACAATTTTGTTGATTTTAAAAATAAATTAAAAAGATAAATAATTTATTAAAAAAAAGTGAGGTCCTACTCCTACCCTTTTTTGTGGCCATGTTACCTTAGCCCTTTCAATGCTAGCCGTTCCTCAGCCAAAATTGACCATTAAACTTACCTGGGTAGAGAAAATATTTTGTCTGGAATACTGGGGATTCCTCTGTGACATGCCTAAAATAGGGCCTATTCTTACCTCCCAAAATTAAGAACATAAGGTCACTGGATACCAGACCCTCATTTGATGCTTTTAGTGACATGGGTGTTAAATCATTGTGGTGCCAAGAGGCGACAGTAGCAATGAAAGGGTTAACCACAACTATTTTTTGTTGTTGCCTGATGTTTATGATACTCACTCTGTGTTAACATTTCTGTTACACAGTCGTACCTCGCAGTTTTGTCCTCATGGACGAACTTGAAAGCGGAGAGAAGGGCGTCAGTGACGGCACTATCAGCTGGGGGGTCGAGGGTGAGGAGATCACCTTGGAGAAATGGACAGGGACCATCATTGGACCGCCCGGAGTAAGTCAAAATTCATATTCTGCTTTTCCCTGAAGACGGAGTGTGGCTGCCTATGTGGCAGGGTAATCAAAAACGGTCACACACGTACTGTTCTCATCCCTAGCTGATGCATTTGTCCCATAGTGTTCAAATGCTTCGGCTGTTGGGATGACCCCTGGAGTCTTTTAGCCAGGGTACATCCAAAAACATATATATATATATATTCTGCTTGGCTTATGCAGACAGTTTCATCAAGTTTCATCAAGTTTCAGCTGCACTTCACAGTTCACAGTTAAATTCACAAATTTTCATTGTCTTCAATTAGTTCAAATAAATTAAGAAAATAATTTTTCGCCATGCATTTAGTATAAACTTAGACATAAGATAATTTTACATTATAATAAAAGCACACTATTTTGGGGTAATAAGAAATAAAGAATAGCAGCATAGATTCCAGTGGGGGGAAGAGACTAGGATTCCTGTCCTTTCCTTTAGTCCCTTGACCGCTGTGGTCATTGGGGGGATTGATGGGCAGCAGCAGCAGACAACATTCTCCAGTTCTGCCTCTGGTGGGCGGCCGGGATCAGGTCATTCATGTTCATGTTGGTCCATTCTTTGATATTGTCGACCCAGTTCTTCTTTTGTCGGCCGCGACGGCGGCCCCCTTCCACAGTTCCCTGGAGAATGGTCTTCGACAAGGATTCGTGACGGTTGATGTGGCCAAACCAGATGAGCTTGCGACGTTTAACTGTCGTCAAAAGGTGTTCTTGTGGCCCAACCAGCTCTGCGATCTTGTTGCGGACATATTCATTTGTCTTGCATTCTAGGTATGTAATGCCCAGCAGTTTTCTCAGGCATTTTGTTTCAAAAGCTTGAATTTTTCTCTCGGAGTCAGCCAGCAGAGTCCATGTTTCACACCCGTAGAGAAAGATGGTGATTACGAGTGACTGGTAGAGTCTGTACTTTGTAGTGAAGCTGATGTTGCTTTTCCAAATTCTGCTCAGTCTAGCCATGGCTGCTGTAGCTAGACTAGGATTAGGAGAGGATAAAATCCAATCAGCAAGAAATAATTTTTATGGGTAGAAGTCAAGAAGATGGTGGCTAGAGATGCTATTTGAAATGACATTAATTTGCATTGTTTATGTATCATCAGATATATAATCCAGTAGGCTGTACAGGGCTCCCAGGGACCCCCATTTGGGGGTCTATGAAGTACTAAAATTCTACAGGACCCTCTAAAAGAATGTGCAGGGAGTCCCAGGGATGCACTAGAAAAATTCCTTTTAGCATTCGCAATGCCACTGGGACCCTCTATCCCGCCTCTAGGACCCTCTATGCTGCAAGTGAAGGAGTCCCTTGGACCCCTTGTTTTGCGGGACGATTGGGAGCCCTGGCTGTAGCTAAAACAAATTTGACATAATAGAGTATGTACTAACTGGACCTATCTCTATTTGACATTCCAGGTTAGTAATTCTCCCCTCTCTCTCTCTCTCTCTCTGTCTCTCTCACTCTCTCTCTCTCTCTCTCTCTCTCTCTCTCTCTCTCTCTCTCTCTCTCTCTCTCTCTCTCTCTCTCTCTCTCTCTCTCTCTCTCTCTCTCTCTCTCTCTCTCTTCTTCCCTCACAGACAAATTTTGAGTCTAGGATCTACACCCTGAGGATGACCTGTGGACAGAAGTACCCAGACGAGCCCCCAGACGTGTACTTCAAGACCAAGATCAACATCAACTGTGTCGACGACAAAGGAAGGGTCAGTGCACATACATGTAGTGTGTGCTCCCTCTCCCATTTGAGAGCACCGTTATTTACATGATAGGCGCTTCTCAAAACAAGGCGCACCCTCCATATTTCACAAAGCTCTGTGTAAAACATAGTTGCTTTGTAAATGAGCGACTTAGCGGGCTCTTTTGCCCACCAGGTGGCATAGCGCTCGAGTGGGGCTAATCCTCTCGATTTTCTCAGTCGGGGATAAAGAGAGAGAGAGATAGGGAGGAATCCAACCCTCTCTCTCTCATTACGCCCAACTAAGAATATAGCGTGATAAGCCCCACTCGAGCGTTATGCCCCCTGGCGGTCAAATAGTCGCCATAAGTCGACCATTGCTCCTCATATAATAAGGTGCGAAGGTCTCTGTCAGAAAATAAAATGTATCGCATTATAGTCCCTAAAATAATGGTACATCAGAGCTTCAGATTTGTTTTCAGACTTAATGGGTCGTATGACCCATGACTACAGAAAACGAGGGGTAGGTTTTTTTAAATAATGGGCCACCAATATGTTACCAAAACTTTAAACCTAAATTTCAATGCAATGAATTATGCCTGCAGGCATATACATGTGTGTGCGTGAATGAACATACGCATGTGATTGTGTGTATGAATAGAAGTTTAGAACAGAACTGTTATTGCCATAAAAAGTCTATCTGAATCTGGCTACGCTGCTCTGTCCCACTGGACACTTATACAGCGTTGTGCGTTGCGACAGAAAGAAAAATGAACCAAACTAAAAATCAACACAAAAACAAAAGAACTAAAAATAGAAGTCTCCCAAGCGTTTCATGTCTCAGGTCAGGCCAATCCGGCTACCGTAGCGGCCCCCGGGGACATACCCTGACCGGCACAGCCCCAACCAGTAGTACCCCAATCAATGTAGTAGTTGGCACTCATACATATGATAAAGAGGGGGGGGGGGAGGGAAACCGGGAGAGGCAGAGAGACACACACATACACAAGAGACAGGGAAAGTATATAAGCTTGAGCCATAAGTTTACAGTCATATTGTTGTAGATCTAGTAGCTTTTTTGTGAAACTGATAACATGCTATGAGGATGGCAGGAAACCCCAAAATGTTAGAACTCCTCAGTTGGATCATGATGTTTTGACGACTTTCAAATGCTGCTGGATTCGTTTGTCTTCCTTGATCATATTGGCACTGTCAAAATCCTGTCGATATTTGAACTTAAGTGTGTGTGTATACATGCGTGTGTTTGCTTTGCAGGTAAACCTGAAGAAGGCTGGCATTGTCTGGAATCGGGATTTGCGGATGAAGATAGTTCTGCAGGCTCTACGACACAAGATGGGCTCAAAAGAAAACGCCAAGCTTCCACAGCCGTCCGAAGGCTCCGAGTTTTGACTGAGATGAAGACTGTCTGTGTCCCCCCCACTGTAGGATTGATATCCTAATCCTTGTTCTCGTGTATGCCAGATTCCCACGCCCCACATTTGATTTTCTGTTTTGTTGTGTTGCAGTTTTGTTTTTGATGTAGATGAAAAAATGAATTAAAGAAAATACACACATTCATTTTAACGAGTTTTGTCTGTGCATTGGCTGCTAGTTTGTTTGTCTTTTATCGTCTTTGTTTTAAAATGAATATTTAACCCTTAATGTGCTGTCATCACAAATAAGCAAAGTGAAATAAATTTAGAACAAATATATAAATGGTTCCTTCCAGCAAAATCTAAAACTGAAAACAAAAGCAAGTAAGCTATCTTCATGGATGCTCCTTCTTTCAGAATGTCCTGAATTGCAGAAGGTTTAAATTGCCTAGAGCCGGCATCGCCGGATTATGAGAATTTGAGAAACAACGATTTTCTTACACACACACACACACACAAACTTGTACAATAAAAAGGGCCTATATAAGCATTTGCTATATTCAAAGGAATATACTTGTACTAGACTAGAGGGGTGAAAAAGAGCAGTAAATGTGTGTGTGTGTGTGTGCTGCTCCTGCACTCCGCCGGGGCCGCCCCCTTGCAGAATGTTTTAAACTCCCCAGGAGCACCCATGTATCTTTAAGCACCAATTTAACAGTGAATGATTTCTTCAATGCCTTCGGTCTCCTGTGTTTCAAGCTTTTAAGTCAAAATCAGTATAAAAGTTGCAAGTAGGTATTTACAGGATAATACTAATAGACCCAATGTTTTGAATCAGATTTTTGCGGTTTTAAATTTTAAGGAGTTCCTTAATTTTCTAAAACGAGGACAGATGATTCTTTTCTCTGAGATTTTATTTCTCCTTTCTCTTATTGTCTTGAGAGTTCAGGCCCTATAATACACATGCGTGAAATATAGGCATTATGTGTCAGCACACACATATTCACAGGGGCGCTAATTTTCCAGAAGTCTGGTTTTTTGAGTGCCAAAATGTTTGGCTTCTGAATTTTGGAGTGCTAAAACTTGTGGCTTCCAATTTTTTTAGTGTCAAAACTTGTGGCTTCATGTGAAAATATTGCAGGGATGAGAGGCTTCATGAAAACGTTACTGAAAGTTTCTTAATTAAGCAATGATGTAATTTTGTGTTAACTGACATTAATGTCAGTGAAGATTACGTAGAAAAGCACTCTCCATTCCCCATCCCCCACCCCCCTCGCAACAAATGTTTTGGTATAATAATTGCAAATATTCCTGGTTCGATGTTTTGACGCGGGGTCCTCTCATCCCCCACCCCACACCCAAAAACTTTTTAGGAAGTTTCAGGTTTTTGGTTTTCACGATCTTTCATTTCAGGGTTTGGGATTTCAGGAATACTACTTTCAGGTTTTTGGTCCTCCTCCCACTAGCACCCCTGTATTCATTCATATAGACTACGAATTTAAAGTTTACAAAACTGCATTGTATTTAATTTCACATTTCACCGCCTGCATGCAATACAAACGTAAGTCAAAAGACATCACTTCACAGGAGAAGCAAAAAACTGATTATTTCGGTCATTTCAAGTCAAATTGCTTCAGATTTGTTCATACAGCTTTATTTTGAGCCATCAAATAACTTTGTCACTTCAGTTTTTAAAATAAATCACGACTTATTTAAGTAATATTGAAATAAGAAATTAGCAATTTTGAAATTGCGGCTAATGTTTTGGTGAGCCTTGTCTTGTACTAAGTATATGCAAAAAATCTTAAAAAAATGACTTACGTCTGTATTGCATGGGGGCAGCGAATTTTTAAAGCCATTAGTTTTCGCTAAAGGCAACTGTTTTGTTTATCTACTGAAATTATGACGTCGAAAAGGTAAAATGATGTCAAATGACAGACAATTGTGTTTTGTGGAAGCTTTAGAAGCAAGTGCTTGAAGTTCAACAAGCTTTAGCGTCTGTATCTTTTGGAATTGCGGTTAACGAAATTGGTGTCTTGTTCTGCGTTTATGCAAAGAATCTCAAAATCGATAAAATTTGAGTTACGTCTGTATTGCATGCGGGCGGCGATATATACCAATAAGTAATTTATTTATTAGTTGTTCCAATTAAAACCAAATGATGTTGAAATTCACTTTCATGAACAAACTGCCCAGTCTATTATCACAGGCAAGACCAAATGATGTTGAAATTCACTTTCATGAACAAACTGCCCAGTCTATTATCACAGGCAAGCATTCTTTTTGTATTCAATTGCTCTTCTTTGCACTTGTAAAAGAAACTGAGGTTTGCTTTGAGTCAGTTATTTCAATGACTATAGACATCAACAAGTGTTAAGGACCACTAACTTGTCTTATTCACAAGTGCATAAAAGTTTTACTAAGACAAATGATTTTGTCAGAGTAAATCGCTCTCCTCCCATTTCTCTGGAACAACTGCGTGGCTGCTATTCTTTCATTTTTAGACTGATTTCAGTATTTTTAATGTTACCAGAAACTGAACTTCAGTTGTTTTTTAATTCATCCAAGAAAAAATATTTTAAAAATTACCACAAGCGATTTGGGGCGTTTTGAACTTGGTTGTCTTTATCTTGGAAGTTTACAAAGGCAATGTAATAATTTTACAAGGCTTATCGCACTCAAACTGTCTGTCTATTATTTTAACTGTCTATCTTGTTATATCTCTCTCTTAAGTTGCCCCCTTGAATCGTCCGACGGGGCGCTGCCCTTGTACCCTGCTGGGGCCATGGGTCCCTGGATCCCTGCCTTTCAGGTTTTTTTCATTTTGGGGAGTTACACCCATGCAACTGCTGAGCTGGCTTCAGCAGGAGTAAGCAGCATTTCCTCAGGGCTTCCTGATTAAAGTAGGGGGTGGGGGCAGTGTTATGGGACGGTACTCTTTTGATTGCCTTGTCAACAATGGTGGAAACACCCAGTAGACGCACTTTTGTGATCTTTGGATTCAGGGTTTGTGTTTCCTGTATATCTATAGCTTTAAAACTAATGAAATGAAATATCATGTTTTGCTATACAGATAATTCCATTGAAATTTGAATATGTTAAATATACAAATACAGGCGTAGAGTGGTACAGAGGTAACGCTTTCGCCTCGTAGACAATAAACCCAAGTTCGAACCTGAGTACAGGGGATTTACCCTCTCACTCTGCACAAGGCCTTACGGTCTGAACGTGGAGTCTTTTGGATGAGACGATAAACCCAGGTCCTGTGTGCCAATGCACTTAGCTCACGCTAAACCCTGTGCACCAGAAATGTTCTCATTTAGTCAAAGTTTACACACACACACACACACCCCAACCCTTCGTCATCAGTCACACAAAAATTGCATGCATGCACACAAAAAATTTAAATGGCTGCGACACACTCTCCAGGTGGGAGCAACCCAAATTTTACAGAGACTCCTCTGTGACTATAAAGTACCAAATATGAAATGATGTGTTTGAGCCATTTTTGTTGTATGCTCTTGTGAAGATGTGGTCCTTAACTTTTGTTGACATCTGTATAAAAATGAGAGTAGTTTGTATTAGTATGATAGCACATACCTCTCTCTCACTCACTCTGTCTGTTTTCAGACATGTGTGGCATCTCCTACAGTAAACCACTGTATCAATCGTGATGGGAATTGGCAGATTTGTCCCCTATATCTTGACGGTGATGCACGTCATGTGATTTCACCCAAACAATATTAAAGAGGAAAAAAAGGAGAGAGAAAAGAGCCTACTGGAGTTTAGAACCTCTACATTCAAATGTGCTACAGGACTTAACGTTTAAGAAATGGCCATGTGGTTTAACTTATGCCTGGAAAACTGCACATCGCATGGTTTTTTCCCCATTTGCTTTAGAAATGATGGCTCCTTGTCTTGTGAGAATGATACACTTTTATTTGCCAGCGCAGCACATCACATGCTCTCTTTCTCCCTCTCTCTCTCTCTCTCCCTCTTTCTCTCTCTCTCTTGACCCCCCCCCCCCCCCCCCTTCTCTCTCATGCTTTCAATACAGCATCTATATGTTAAGACTTCCATTTAACTGAGTTTTCAACCAAACTTTAAAGTTCACATGAAGAGAAGAAAGTAAGCATGCAAATTACATTTGTTTTATAAAGAGAAACAATTTTTTTAATTTTTTTCCTATCGGGGATGCTTCTTTTAAACTAGGACTTTTTTTTTATAGTGGAAATGTCTTGTCCATGATAAATGATATATTCCCACTGTCAAAATGACTAGCTCTTCTAGCACCATGGGCGAATACACTCCCACCAAATGCAAAGACATTCACTGCCAAGTACCCTGCCATGTGTTTGTGAATTTTCAGAGCTTATGTCTGATTTTTCTATTAAAGCAACACGTGCGCACTGGGGAAAAAATAGTCACTCCCCTCTTGTCTGTTGAGATGCAACAGACAACCAAGAACATAAAAAATCCATTCTGCGAGAACAGTCAAGACATTTAAAATAATAAAAATAAAATAATTAATAATGCTTATATAGCGCATAATCTTGCAAAGCAACTCATTTGACATTGGCAATAGCCCCCTGCACTAGTGCAATTCCTCCTCCACTAAAGACTTGGGTGAACGTTTCCATTGCTTTTGAAAGCCATTAGTCAATCATACAGCTCTCACTTTACTAGGGGAAGACGGGGTAAAAAGCGCATGGGCGGGTAAGAAGCCCACCCCGATTATCTCATGAAATAAAGAAAATTTCAGTCAAATTTGCCCATGAGACGAATGCTAAACATTAACGCTCATCTCATGGGCAAAATGAGACTGAAATTTGCTTCAGTTTCATGAGATAATTGGGGTGGGCTTCTTACCCGCCCATGCGCTTTTTACCCCGTCTTCCCCTAAGTACTATCTTCTTCCAATATAGTTGACAAAGTCAGTTCTGACCATTATTTCAACTGAAAGGGGCTAAGAGAGAGAAAACAAAGAAAACAAGAAAAACAAAAACAGAGAGAGAGAACTATAGTGGGTAGACAGCCAGACAAACGGCCAGACTGGGACCGTTCAGCGGAACCCAGCCGTGATGCCGGCCCAACAACTGCCTACCCTTGGGTCTGGAGCTTTTAGTGCTCTGCCAACAGCCTCCTGAAGAAGGCTTTGGCAGAGGGGGCCTGGACAGTTTCTGGAAGCAGGGCGTTCCACTCTCTGATTGCACGGGGGAAGAAGGAGGAGCTGCGCTGCTGGGTGCGGCAGGGGATCCTGCTGAACTGCTCGTTGTGCCCTCTTCTCGCTCTTGCAGCTAAGGGATGCAGATGTTCGCACTTGACCTGGAGCTATCCCTAACATTATTAAGAATGCGTCAGGCCCTTCCCTCAGATGTGCAAAAATCTAGAATTTTAACCAGATTGGCAACAAAAAGAAAGAAAAAAACAAGGTTCAGTATGACATAATAAAAAAATATATATCAAAATGTGCTGTTTTACATTGTATTGTCACACTTTTTGTTTCTGTTTCTGTGTGTTGGTCGAAAGGGCCGCTTTTGTGGCAATTTATCGACGAAAACTTGGGGAGAGCACCTAAATAAACTTATTGTTTATTGTGAAATAAACTTTTGTAGCAAAGAAAGGATAGTCCCTGAATAACTCTATTCTTTAAAATCCCTTTGAACAGATTTCATTATAAACTGGATTTCAACAGAAATTACTTTTCAAACGTCATTATGAAGGAGAATGTTTGTATCTTTGTTTGCATTGTTCTGGTAAAAAGACCATGTAACATTAAATTTCAGGTGTTGCATAAAATATCTCTCCCGTGAAAAAATAACACTGCCTCATTCGAGACAATGGGAAATATTTGCCCCTGAATACATTCAGAGGCGTGTTGCGGCATGCAGGAAGAACAGAGGATTCATCACTAAATATTGAGAAGTCGGTGATATTTCTCTAAAATTTATCTTTAATTATTTTTGTTTGTATGGGTGCTTGCTTATATCATTTTGGAAAATACGAAACTAAGTGGCATGGATTTTGATTTCTTTGCAAAGATGTAGATATACACCCTCCCGTTCTATTTCTTGGTTCTTTCCATGTAGATTGGGCACTTAAATCTCAATATATATATTTTTTAAAGGTTCTAATGCGCATGGCAAGGATATTTTTCACGGGAGTACGTATTTCTCAGGACACCTTTTCTCGTCAAGTGAGTGTCTGCCACGTTTATTAGCTGAGGAAAGAGAACTGCGATCCACAACATAAAGCTTCTCACCAAAATGCCTGAAACTCTGCGTTCAGTCCTGGTCAAATTCTACGATGAATACATGCAGTCGACGCCCAAAAGACTGAAGGTGGTCGATGCATACCTGTTTTACATCATGCTGACGGGAATCGTTCAGTTCGGCTACTGCTGTCTGGTCGGCACTTTCCCCTTCAACTCCTTCCTTGCTGGCTTCATTTCCACTGTCGGCTCATTCGTTCTTGGGGGTGAGTATTATGATAACAACACGAACAAACATGAGATTACAAGCAAAATAAAACACTTTAAGTGTAAAAAGAAAATGCAGGAAGTGCATAATTAATACTTGCTATTCTAGATCAATACTTAGAAACTTGTAGGAAGTAGTTATGGTGGGTGGTGCGTGTGGCGTGCAAATCTGTCGCTCGTGCAAATCTGTAGCTCGCTACCTATGAGAGTCTGTATTTGCGGCATTTTGCGACATTGAGCATGAACCACAAATTTCACTTTTTCCGTGGGATAGGGTTAGGGTTAGGTAAATGGTTCAACTTCAAGTACGGAAAAAGTGAAATTTGTGAATGTCGCAAATACACACTCTCATAGTAGCGAGCGACAGATTTGTACGAGCGACAGATGTGCGTGTATAGTATAATCATAATGTCACATTTTTTTGTCAGTGTGTGGTGGGAGTAGAAGAAATGGCTCCCCCCCACCTGCGTGCCCATCTCGACCCTTCCAATGGAAGTGTCGCCATCTTAGTCCTTATTTGTGTGTAAACAAAGTGAAAATGTTATCTAAATGTGTAAAGAAAACATCCTGATGTTATAAATACAGTTTAAATAAGTTTCGAATTGGAACAGCCAAATACGCAGCATCGATGATTCGATCTGGCATTTTTCAAAAAAAGTTAATGACTAAGATGGCGGTCTCCCATAACATGGCGCTCCTTGTGGCCGGATATGACGACACGTGGGTACCAGCCATAGAGGGATGTGTCCACCGTCCCTACTCACTTTGCAAAACCCTAATTAGCAAACCCTTACAGCACAAATGAAATCACCTAGTGCATGAAACTTCCATTATAAAATTTATATTGAAACACTTCTCATTATAATTATTTTTTTAAAGTGCATGTTTTGATGCATGTTTAGGTGTATGAGTATGTGTGTACAAGCAGGGCTCCCCATTTTGTTTGACCATAGAGGGTATTTTCACCCCCAGGAAGCAGCTATAGAGGGTCTCTTCATCCCCAGGGTGAACTTATAGAGGGTGAAAAATCAAAACAAAATAAGCATAAACTGATAAAGACATGTGGGTACTGTCCCAAAAAATTTAAAGTATTGTATGCACAGGCAGTATGAAGCATTACATGCCTGGCATTTCCGACACACAAATGTTACCAACACAGTCACACACAGCCACACTCACACACATCATTCAAGAATCAAGAACTTTAATCCTTTGCCCTCTTTTGAGGCATTGAGGATGAAACAACAAAATTATAAAATTTCAAGCAAGGCATGACAATTTATGTTGAACATTCAATAGCACACACACACACATTTTAATTCTCTCTCTGTCTTTCCCCTGGATGTGTCAAAGGTCATTGAACTTGTAACCAGTCTAGAATGATCAAGTACTATCATGACCTGACCTTCACCTTGTGCTAATGCCTCTGAATTGCTTCAAGTGATGGAGGTGGTTTTTTTCTAACCCAATGCTTGTCCTGTCTATTTATGGAAGACGGGACTGGGGTTATGTGAGCGAATGGAGGTGGGGGGGGGGGGGGGGGGGGGGGTGGATGGGGAGGGGTAGAGAGAGAGAGAGAGAGAGAGAGAGAGAGAGAGAAAGATAGAGAGAGAGCGCCATTCAGATAAGGCTGACATTCACAAGAGCAGTCACTCAAAGGAAGGAAGGAAGAAAGAAAGGAAGGAAATTGAGAAGGGTCTTTATCTTCTAACCTAAGCAGACAGCAGTGGTACCAGACATAGAGATAATTGACATGGACATAGACATAATTGGTCTCGTGGGTCTGCAGTACAAGCGCTCACCAGATTTATAGTGCGTCTCATAACCCTCGAGTAGTAATTATAGTGTGTCGTTTCACCCCCAGTACGAAGTTTTAGTCTGTCACGCACATTTGACGCACAGACGCACAGAATCAGAGAATGGGGAGCCCTGTGACAAGAGGCAGAATGCATATGATTATGAGTGAGTGTGTGTGTGTCACCTGATAGAGAAAGAGAGACAGGCAAACACACACTGACAGACTTGAGTGACAGACTTGAGTGAAATGTGTGTGTGTGTATGCATACATTCTAGACAGAAATTGAGAAAGAGCATGTGTGCTATCTGGTGTGTGGGTGTCGGAGAGATCATAGAGAGAATTTACTGACAAAGAGAGAGACACATTCAAAATTGAAATGTGTGCTTGATGTGTGTGTCTAGAGTGACAGAGAGAGCTCTAGAGAGCATGGTCGCTTTGTTAAACACAGACAAAGAAAGACAGCTAGAAAAAGAGGAAGCTTTCCCAGGAGGCTCTGCTGGCCAAGACTGTTGGAACTTTTGTGCCGATAGTCTCAAACTAAATTCCACAATCCTGGTTATTTTAAGGCGCTTCTTCCGCAGACCCTCAAATTTTGTGACCGAGTAGTCAAGCGTTACAGGTGAATCAACGGAAGGAAGGAAGAGGGAAATGTATTATAATGTGTGTTGAGAGCAACAGAGAGCACAAGCTCATACAGTTTATACATGCACAGAAAAAGAAAGAGGCATAGACTATGATAGAGACAGAGTGAAATGTGTTCCGCATTTCATGTGTGTATTCAGCATGTGTTGAGAGCGATAGAGCTAGAGAAAAACAGCATTCATTTAGACATGCAGAGTGATGGAATACATGTTTAGCAAACAAAAATGCAGCCACACAACACCTAAACAGAACTTTGGCACAGGAGCCAACTTTCTCTTTCTGTTTGATTCTTCCCCTCCCCAAGGGAAAAAAAAGCACACGCACCAAAACACATGTGCACATAAACATAAAGACATAATGTTACATATTTATTTACACACACGTGATACATTTACACGAATGTAGGATCAGCAGGGTATGTACAGTGTGCATGCGCGTGCTCTGCCACAGATCTAGACACTATAGGGCCTAACAGGGCTCCCAATCGTCCCACAAAACAAGGGGTCCCAGGGAATCCTTCACTTACAATATAGAGGGTCCTAAAGGCAGGATAGAGGGTCCCAGTGGCATTGTGAATGCTAAAAATATTTTTTTTAGTGCATCCCTGGGACCCCCTGCACATTCTTTTAGAGGGTCCTGTAGAATGTTAGTGCTTCATATACCCCCAAATTGGGGTCCCTGCTATAAGTACTTTCCCTTTCTAGCTGAGACTGGTAAGCGTTCAGCATACTACATCAGTACATGGCAACGCAGTATTTAGGATCATTTCAGTCATGTTTGAACATCAGTTTGAGTTAGTAGTGAGTTACATGCAGAACCTCACTCTACAATAGTGTCCATGATTTGTATTGCTATTTATTCAGTGGATGTGTTGTTTGTTAACTAATTTCTTTCTTAAGCTAGACCCCCCACGTCACGTGTCACATTCTTTATGTTTGGAAGGTTTCTTACCAGCTATAAGACTAAAGAGGGAAAACACGTGAAAACCATGATTTTGACACATGATGTGGTGGGTCTTTTAAATAATAAGTTGCTATTCCTTCTTTCAGTTACAGAAATAAATGAATGAGAATATATTATTTTTCAGTGTGTCTTCGTCTGCAGTCCAACCCTCAGAACAAAACGGACTTCACAGGGATCAGTCCGGAGAGGTCGTTTGCCGACTTCATCTTCGCGCACATTATTTTACACCTGGTCGTTGTCAACTTCATTGGATGAATGCAGTCCTTTCACAAAAAGGTACTGGATGCTTTGGGTTGTGTGTGAGCAGAGTCAATGAGGACACATACAAAGTTGAAATTAATCACGGCAGTATTGGCCAAAAAATCAAATGTTATGAAGAAATCAGTACTTTTTATTAATGGTTTTTTTTGGGGGAAATCCGAAAGAAATGTTCTTTGTAAGAAATGGAATTAAGCATTTAAGGTCATTTTTTTTATTCATCATGTTAGTGACTGTCCCTTTGTTACGTTTTTGTCTTTGACCATTGGTACAAGTGACTACAACTTGCTCAAAAATGTATTAACAGATTTGACTTGAGTTTTGACTTTTGTACATTACAGGCTTAATTAAGTTAGTAGTAGTAGTAATAATATTGTGTATTAACAAGTTTTGAAAATGATATACTGTTGGGAACGCAGAAGAAGAAGAAGAAAAGGATATACTAGTGATTTGTTTATTGTTGGTTCTAAACTAATAAAATAATGTTGTATTCAATGAAGCATGTTCCCATGCATTATCTGTAACTGTAATGCCATGTTTGTATGTCATTGTTGAGGCTCCATTGATCCGATAGTTCTCCATCTTTTTCCCGTCACCCACTTGTCACTCCGTTCTGTTCTGGAATTTAATCTCACTTCCCTCTCTCTCTCTCGTATGTATAATAACTTGTGTTATTTTTGTTGTTGCTTTTGTTTCAGGAAACCATTGAGAGCGAGGGAAGAATGAGGGGGGTGTAGGGGGTGTTACCACTGAGTCTTTGGTTCTACTCCATGTTCGCGTTTGTCAAATCTGTGACTGTGTGTGGCTGTCAGTTACGTGTGTTTGGTTAAATTAATTTTAACGAGTTGTTTCAAAAATAAAATTATGAAGAAAAACTTTGTGGCAATTACACTTTGTGATGACTTTGAGAGTTGTTACTTCGGAGTGATGTTACATACATTTATTAATTTTGTCTTCATCGTTCAGTTGTTACTTCGGAGTGATGTTACATACATTTATTAATTTTGTCTTCATGTGGAGTTGTTTCTTCGGAGTGATGTTACAGTTATTAATTTTGTCTTCATGTGGAGTTGTTTCTTCGGAGTGATGTTACAGTTATTAATTTTGTCTTCATGTGGAGTTGTTTCTTTGGAGTGATGTTACAGTTATTAATTTTGTCTTCATGTGGAGTTGTTTCTTCGGAGTGATGTTACAGTTATTAATTTTGTCTTCATGTGGAGTTGTTTCTTCGGAGTGATGTTACAGTTATTAATTTTGTCTTCATGTGGAGTTGTTTCTTTGGAGTGATGTTACAGTTATTAATTTTGTCTTCATGTGGAGTTGTTTCTTCGGAGTGATGTTACAGTTATTAATTTTGTCTTCATGTGGAGTTGTTTCTTCGGAGTGATGTTACAGTTATTAATTTTGTCTTCATGTGGAGTTGTTTCTTTGGAGTGATGTTACAGTTATTAATTTTGTCTTCATGCACATCTTTAACCCCTTCACTGCCCAGTCTCTTGTCATGGTGTGTGATCCACTGATGTCATAACTTTTGATGTCATAGTCCTCCATTGAAGGTTTTTAGTTTATACAAGACGGGAAAGATATCTCTTTTACCATTTTCTCAGATTTGGAGTGATGTTACAGTTATTAATTTTGTCTTCATGCACATCTTTAACCCCTTCACTGCCCAGTCTCTTGTCATGTCTTCTAACTGTTTTATTATTTTATAATGAGAAAATCAATAATTTCTGTTTTCCTCTGGTAATGAAGGGGTTAATTAGAGCAGGCCATTTTGCTAAAATAAATATAGAAGTCACAATAATACATTTAGTGGAAATCTGTCAACTCTGAAATTCTACTTTGAGATGAAATTGGACTCTCCCCAAATTATTGTGAATTATCTGGATTTTTTTTGTGGTCACCCATTTTTTAAGTGAGCTGGTTTCCACTTTGATGTCATACTGATGCAGAGCTTCAGATTGTCAGCAGGCCCAGTATTGATGGTGATTTGATTGATCCCTCATTTTGTGCATCAAGCCATTCAAGGGGTCATCTGACCCATGAAGTCTGCAATAAAAATTAAGTTTAATACTACAGTGACACGTAATTGGCCCAATAGTTTGAAAAATGACCCATCATTTTCTGTAATCAGGGGTCATATGACTGATGAAGTTTGAAAATCTGAAGCTCTGAGCTTCAGGTTGTTTTCAAACTTGCTGATTACTGAAAGTGATTGGTCAATTTCCAAAATAATGGGCCAGTAATGTATCGCTATAGCCTATAGTATTACAGTTACACATAAATTTTATTGCAAATTTCATGGGTCACATGACCCCGGCCCTGGGTATGTAAAATGAGGGGTCAAATCACCTTCAATACCGATACCGGGCCCGCTGACAATCTGAAGCTCTGCTGATATGTTTAGACATCATTATTTATAGAATTGGAATGAGAGCCTGCGTTTCTCTGAGTGCAGTGTGCTGCTTTCTGTATAAAAAATATATTTTCCACTTGACGGCGCCTAAACCACTGAGGTATTTTAACAAAAATGGTTCCCTAAGCCTTTGGTAAAGGTAAAGATGTGCCACCCCCCCTGCATTTCGTGGATCGTGTCGTGTATTCCTCTCACCCTGAACTTTCAGCAAACAAAAATCAGCATTTTCACAAAAATCACATCTGAAGTCAAAAGTATTATGAACATCTGCTTTATTTCCGGTAATGAAAGTAACTGATTTATTAACAGAAAATGTTATCTATAAAGCTTGATTGACAACAGCACAACTTACAGAGTATACAAACTGACAAATGCATATAAACTGTTTGTACGAGGGTTGATCAGTAAATAATGGCAACGGTCCTGCCATTTGTAATCTATAAAACGTACAGGTATAATAAAGATACCAAAGAAAACTTCATTCTTAAACACATTTGCTTGCACACTATCATCGTGTTGTGACATCCTAGTACTCCTACAATGTGTATAACATCATTGAAAATATGATGTAAGCGCCTATGACCAAAAATTGTGGATTCTTGATCTGACTGGTTTACTTGCTGTAACTTCAAACGGATGAAACTAAGCAACTAGAATAAGAAAATTAATTCTGATTAGACAAGATATTTATGGTTGATTATGCACTTGTTGCACAATTTGCAAATGTGTTGAAGTTTTCAATCCTGGAAAATTGATCTTCCAAAAATGTCACCCTCTTGTTCACTTTTTTGCAGTCCTGAACGAGCAAAACATGCCGTTTTTCAAGAAACTGACTGATGAAGATCCATATTTTTGATAGGACACTGAGAAAAACTTTGAGTCACTTCTAGTGAGAATGCTCGCAACAAAATGGGTACCCAATTTCCTAAGTGACGAACATAAGACTCGATGTAATGCTTGTCCGACGTAAATGCTTGGAAAATTTGAACCAAATAAATATGTGATGTCATCACAGGGAATGAGACTTGGCAAAGCTCCTGTATCATTTTAAACAAAAGTGTCAATGAGATGTAAAGTGGTCTTGATTGACAAACCAGCTGTTCTATGTTTGTAACTCAGTAAGTGACGTTTTTGCATTTCTTTAATAACCCAAGGGCCTGTCATTGATATTATGCAAAAGAAAACACATATGGAAACTCATTTTGCTCACGTGGCTTTGTCAGACGTTAACAGATCAGTCTGTCAGCGGCGCCTAACCATTGATTCAAGGATCTACTTTTACATGAAAACTATTGCCGTCAAGGTCGCCGTGACCTGCCGAAAAGAGCAAGGTAATCAATGTTTGAACCACCTATTCTACAGACTTCACTTATCTCCACATTACTTTTTTTCTTATCTTTTTAGAATGTTTGGCTGGACAAATTTTTCTGGCGCCTAGGCCTTCACAAAAAGCTCAAAATCACAGCTCCAACCCTTGCCTCAAAGAAGCTACCAAAATGACCTTGAAACGTGGCTGGAACTGTGCATAAAAAGGTGTTCTTCCAAGGAATGCAAACATTTGAAGTCTGTGAACTACTTTCTTCATGTTTTATGGACCCAAGGACAACATTTATTGATCAACCCATGTAATATGCACAACTGTTTTCAAAACCTTTAAACCATGACGTATATCTTAAACATTTAATATCTTCTGGGCAGAATTTTTTTAAATCGCTTTCCATTTAAAAAATAAAAGAGGCTTTAATTGAACAGCCTGATTTGGCGATTTTACTTGAATCAAATAAATGACCAATGTTTTGTATTCTATTCAATTATAGTGCTTCCAAACACTGACACTTAAATTTCTTCTTATTTTGTTAGCAATTAGATAGGCAGAAAAGGATTTTCTTTACTATACATCTGTTTATGCTCATTTCTTACACATTAATGTTTTGCTACACTGAAAGAATTGCATAAAATGAAAGCCATTTCTGTTGTTGTCAACACTGAATTTTAATTCTAAAAATAAATGTACACCACATAAACATATTTTAAACATTAAAGTTTAAAACAACAAAAAAGTTGTTATACGCACATCAATATTTATATATAATAAAACAAATAATCCAATAATATAGATTAACACCCAATGAAGAAAACTCAAAGGGGTATCAATATGCCACAGTAAATTATTATTTCAATCTCATACAGTTCATTCTAGTATCGTAACAAAATACAGCACAATATAACCACCCAAGAAATGTGTTGACACATCAACAAACACTTAGCTGCTTACATTAACTTGCCACAGTTAACAGGAAATAAACAGGATGCAGAAATAACTGATTATGACCCATTTCATTTTCTATTTTGCTTTCTCTTTATCCTGTTCCTACTTAGCTGAAAGGAAATAAAATGAATACAAATTACATAGCTACTGAGTACTGCTTCAAACAGAAACATACATAAACTTTGGAATAGGACAGATTTTGATTTTCCACAATTATAACGTGCATTAAACGCATAACTTTTTTTTGTTCTCAAATCAAAATGGGCAATAATGATGTTCTACTACATTTGAAAACACCTTGTTTATAATATTCTCTGATTGGAATATATGCCTGCTATCTGTGGAATACATTCTGTCAGCATAAACTGAACATTTAAATATCTAAGTAATTGAAGAGAAAGGGTGATCTGTCCAATAAACAGGACTACCTTTTGTCAAAAAAGAAATTCATCAAATTGTATGCAAGCCTATTGGGGTATCAGTGGAACCTCCCTTATAACTTAATATAAGACCTTCAAAAATCATCCCAAATGAGGTCTTATAAGGGAGGTAATTTTAATACTTACAAAGAAGGGCAATGTGTTGGAGAAGTAGGTTGTATATGGGAGGGAGTCTTATAAGGGAGGTTCCACTGTATCTCCACCCTTTCGATACATGCTTAATGTAAACACACATGGACTAGAACTCTAAAAGCTCTAATTTCTATCAAATTGTTTAGAATCCTGAACATTTCCCATGTAGAACAGTTTGTGCGAGACTAAGAATAAAAGAGAGAGAGCTAGAAACGAAATGACAGGGAAGGTACCAATGAACATTTCCAGAAAACTTGTTGATAGAATCTTCACGCCATTCACTGTTACGGAAGAGTATTGAACACATGAGAATTGAAGTGGAACAGATCTTGCAAAGCTGTCCAAAACAACAACAAAAATATATATATACAGCAACAAAATCTTTTAATGTAACAGAAAAAAAATCAACAACTGTGCAGCAACAATAGGCTCTCTTTTTATGTATTAGATTATTAAACATTTTTATACAAGCACTATATTTACAGTCCTGTACAAAAGGGAAACAAAATCTCACTTTCTGGGGGGGGGGAATCTTCAGTGGGGGGAAAGAAAAAAAAATTTGAACTGCAAACCTCTGATAAGAATTTTCAATCAACTGTTACCATCATGACGATAGAGCAAAACAACATGTAAACCTCAAATCTGATTGGAAACGGTTTCTTGCAAAGATCACAGAAGATAAGAAATAGGCCTTTGTACACTCACTGTACTGATTAATAGTAAAAACTCTCCAACCGACAGCAGGAAAAGATGGAATGGATATAAAATGGACATTTTACAAGACTATGTACAACTGTCAGGTTTTTTAATTTTATGTTACAAAAAAGTTAAATAGGGGATGTTCTGCATTCCCAGGCCATAATGGGCAAGATATGTCTGTGTCTGGTTTTCTTTTTCTTTTTCTTTTCCTTTTTTTCCCATCTTCTGGGCCATCTTCTGTTGCTCCCACGCCGCTCATTCCGAATCCAACTCGCAGCCACACCTCTGCTTGTTCAGGTTGCGGAATCCGAGACCAGCAGTCCAAGGGGAGCGAATCTATGCTAGGCTGTCAGGAGGCAACCAACCGAGGAGACACTGCACTGCTGCTGAGTCACTTTGGTGGAGTTCTGTAGAGCCTGTTCAGCGCACCACCTACTAAGCCCCCTACTGACGACTATTCCCTTAGTCGCGGAGTTTTCACTGCTGCATTCAGCCGACACATTCTGATTTTGAAGGAGCTAGGATTTTCTTGCTTAGAATTGTAGCAAATCAAATAAATCACTAACAAACTCTCCATTCCTGATTAACAGTTACAAACTTCTAAAATTACCATGAACTGAACTTCAAATAGGATATTCAGTATTGCATTTATTTACCTTGTTTGTTTATTTACATCTGTTCAACTGTTGTGCTTGTATATACATAGAAAACCTCCTAAAAACAATTAATCCTGATCAGAATTTTAAAAAGCTGAGCTTGTTTCAGGGGGAGGGGTTATTCTGCATTTCAGTTAGGGGGAAGTATCTATGAGGGGAAACAATTTGACTTTACTAGTACTTTTCAAGTTAATACAACTTATAACTTACAGACAAAATCGAAGCACAGTTTCACAAGCATCTCCAATCTTCCTCTCACAAGAAAGCAAACAGATTTTCCACTGAAAGAGATGAGGGTCAGCATGGCATTTTAACATTCGCACAAAGCAGTCACTGACCACATCCTGCCTTTTTCAAACAAAACAACAACATAAGAACATGAATGTCTGCTGTGTTATTCCTGTCAACATCTTATTTTGTCTTCTTTTCTTGCTGCCTTAACTTTTGTGCCATTTACTAAATCCTAGGGCGTTACTTCCAACGCTGCATATTCTACATTCACACCCCTGCTTTTTAACTGAAGCCCCAATGCCAACAATCCACTTGTACCAGTGGATCACTAGTGTCCTATCTGCTACAGGCTGAGGGATCCAAACAAACCGTTCTGTAGTATGAAGCATGTGTTGAGTTGCAACCGCCTAAACATTAAATTCATGATTCAAAACTTCTGTGCATTTAACTGAAAAGGAGCACCCTCGAAAGCATCCAGTGATTCACGTAAGAAAAGTTTCTAATCGATGAATTCAACCTTTTGGCTGAACCTCAGTAAAAGATGAAATAAAGACTACAGTACCTTTGGAAATGCAGGGTAAGAAGTGTGTGTGTGTGTGTGTGTGTGGGGGGGGGGGGGGGGGGTGTTAAAGCAAAAGGCACCTGTAGAATGGGAGACTGACATTGCATGTCTTAAACACTTCTGAGGGTGGCTGGGAAAATTGAGTGGTGTCACTTTTGTAGTTGGCAGCTGGTGAACATTCAAAGTTTGGGCATGGCAAGGGGAATTGAGGGAGTAATGGGCAGCAGAGAGATGGAAAAATGATTACAGTTCACAACAAAAAAAAGAAGAGAGTTATGGTGAAAGGGGGGTGGGGGTTAGAAAGTTGTAGGGGAGATTTTGGTGGAAGTAAAGGGAAAAGGAGCAGGGAGGGAGGCAAGGGGACAGCACTCAGGGAAAAAAAAGGGGGGAAGTGGTGGATTAGGATGGGGGTGAAGGTTATGATTAAAGCATTATTCCCTAACATTGTGGACTCGAGGCGCTGAATGAGCTGGCTCTCCATGAATTTTCGGTACTGAACCCCAGTAAGCTTCTTTTCTTTTTTTTTATACTTCAGTTCCCGAACATACAAGCGCACGGTACACCTAACAGAGCAAAACAGTTCAACGATAGGGAATGTTGCCCTATACAACAAAACAGTAAATAAAGCTTTTAAGTATTTAACCTCAGTAATGTAGCATATGTGTGTATACATGTATGTGTGTGAATATGTGCATGCGTATGTGTTTGTATGTGCATGTGTTGTGTTATTTTTGTCATATGGTTTGTATTATTTTTCTTATTTATGTTTATGTTCTGTATTTGAAAATGTAAAAAAAAGTTCAATAATAAATTTAAAAGAAGTAAATAAAGCTTCAATACCACATTTCTTTTGGGTTTAAAGACATAATTTAAGCAGTGCAGTCTTTCTGTCCATTTTCCCTTTTTGATGAACTAATGCAACATATTTGCTAAGTTTCTTTGGAATCATGATCAGAAGAAAACCGTCTATGGAGACAGCATATTCAATGCAACACTACACTGACAGACCTGCCACCCCATAACAGACCAATCTATCCAAAAAGGAGTACCATTGTTAAGGTTGAATGTCCGGACGTCGTTTGTGGGAAATCTGAAAATCGAGTGGGCACACTGAACATCATGCATCAAGCTTCATATCAGAATACAAACATACTCAGTGTTGATTCTAGAGCGCGGTCTTGCGGGATTCCCGCATTTATTCCCCCTAGGACGCATAAAATCGCGAACAGTGCGGCCCAACTCACGCAAAAAAATAAAAACAAACGCACTTTTACTTAACGAGTGCGTAGTCGCGGCTGCTGTGTCTATAGCCTTCTCGATATTGAGTCGAACCGAGCATCCTTTCTGTCAACGTTTCTGATTGGCCGATGACCCTGGCTTTGTCCAATCACACAAATTTTCACTCAGGAGCACAACTTTTCAGTCCGCCATTTTTGTTTTGGTGCACACTATCGAGTTCAATGCAACAGCCAGCGAGTCTCGTTCTGTTGTAGGGCCTCTAAGGCGTAGTGAGCAAAGAAAACAAAGCAAACTTGTTTTATTTCGTGGCCTATCAACGAAGCATGTTTGTGCAACTAAGAATACACGCAATGGGTCAGGAAGTGAAACGGAACTCGCGGTGCCGATGTCAACCAGATCCGAGATTGGAACCTCTTGAAATTGCCTTGCCCAATGAACTGGAAAGACGCGAAAAACAGTCTTTCCAAAGGCTTAGTTGTGTTTCAAGGAAGAGTGCGAGGGCGATAACATCGCCGATGAGTTTTTATGCGATCACTGAATCGGCGAAAGTCACAACTCGAACTCGAAGAATCTTGAGTGCGGCAGTTGTAAAGTGATGACTTTGGCATGAGCACAATGCTCTCTCTCTCTCTCTCTCACACACACATACACACTGTGACAGGCTCTGTCTCTCTCAGTCTCTGTGTTTAAATGTTGCTGTCTGGGAATGTGCTCTTTCCTTTACTTTCTGTGGTCGCTGTGTTATTCTTCATTCTGTCTATCCTGCAAAAAAACATAGTGCTAAAATGCATTCATACTGCTGGGTTTTGTTTAATTCTCGAAAAGCTCTTGGGTCCCTTCTTTTTATCCCAGGGGTCCCTTGGGGCTCCTTTTTTCACCTGAGGCAGCCCCAGACCTCCCTTTTTTGAAATCCTAGATGCAACACTGCATACTTGTCCATGAATTCAAGATGGAACTTTTGCTTGACAGCAACATTTGTACGTCGAGTTTTGATAGGAAGCTATCAACTGTGAACACTTCTTGAAGTAGAACGTTTGTTTATACGCACGGCAGTCCTGCTCTGCATGCTGGCCGATCCAAAAGGGTTTGTTTTTGTTAGTGTTGTTGCTTTTTGCTAGCGGAACTTTAGAGAGTTGAGCGGAAGGGCGAAAATAAGTTGGTCTGAAAGGAAGAAATTCCCCTTGTAACGGAAAAGTTGGCAGGTCTGCCTTGACAACAAAATACCCCCTTTTTTTATTCAATAAAAGTAATAATTCCTAGATTGTGCTTGAAAATGTAAATATAACACCAGGCCAATAGAGTTCCAATCAACATCTATCAAATTGTAACCAGATTTCAGCTGAAAATTACATGTGTTATCTGTAACATTTCAAAACAAGCAGTTTATTCATTTCCCACATAATCCAAACGTTCACCAAGCCCCTGTTATGAAGGTTGAAGAACATTGCATTATGGAATGTACAAAGGAGTAGAAACTTATAAATAATTAAATTCTTAAATTTAGTCTACAGTTCAAATAGTTTTGACAGTGTTGTCTAGGACTAAGTATATTCCACCAACCAAACTCATTTAAAAACAAAGGGGGAGTGTGTGTGGGGGATGTACTAGCACACATTCCAAATTGTTCTTTTCCTTTCTCACCTCACCATAATTCCTATACACGCAATTAAAAATCAATCTTTCAAAAACCAAAAAAACACACATTAGAAGCACACATTAAAAATAGGAGGAAACAACAACAAAAAAACAAAACCCTGCCCCGTTGTTTTATGAATTATTAAGACGCCTCTGTGTGGCTTGGAACATGAGCTCTCTTCGGCGTGTCAATTCATCGTCTGAGCTGTGCGTACTGGGGGAAGTGTTTGTGGTGTCTGAATGCTGTGCAAGGTATCTCCTGAAACAAACAGAAGCGAAACATTTGAATACAGCCCCTGCATAATATACAGTCATTATCCTGATTCACTTAAACATTGTTTTCTCTTCGCTGTCTTCTTCGATCCTTAATGGTTTTTGCCTCAGTATCACTTTGTTCTATCTTTCTTCTTCTTCTGCGTTCCTACGCAATAAGGGGTAAGGTAAGTATGTGTATGGTTTTCAGTTTTCACTGGTCTCCCTGCTGCATACAGCCGACACATTCCGGTTTCAGAGAAGCACAAAGCAGAAAATAACAGATTTTTTGTGTAAATGCAGAATGGGCCAACAAGTCAAGATGACAGAAAGCAACGAGAAGAGGCTAGGGTAGTGTATAACATTTGTACAAAAGACCCCCTGGTATCCCCACGGGTTGAGACTTCCTTCCTAAAGCTCCATCGAAAAGTATGAATGCATTGTATGTCGACATCACTCTCTAATAAAGTTATCTACTGTGCATTACATTTACAGCTATTATTTTGTTGAATAAACTAAAGATATAGTATATTCCATGTTCTTGCAAAATCTTGACTTAAGTTAAATGGACACTAAGAATAAACTGTTTGAACTATGAGTGCCACCTTTAAATCAATTTCATCTGTGCAATCACAAAAACATTTTTTAAACAAGCGCGAAATCGCAATAGTTTGTGGCACGCGGTCTATTTTTACCACTCCAATCATGAGTCACCTCCCCTGGCTTTTCAATAATTTTAATCTGTAAACCAGAATGTTATCTCTGCACCATTTCGTAACTTTTTATATCTTTTGGAAAACATTTAAAACTATGTATCCTACTTATACTCATCAAAAGAAGCACCGCATACTCATCGTGTCTGTTGTAGTGTCTGTATTACGTATGTTTATTATTTTGTACGCTTTTAAAATACATCATTTTAAAGAGCGGCTTCAATTTGAAGTGTAGCCTCGATTTGAAGTGCGACAATTTTGTCAAAATGTGCGACAATTTTGGACCGACCGACCGACAGACCGACCGACAAAGTGAGTTATAGGTTTGTGGCTTGAGCCACAAACAAAAATCTAATGTCACCATTTGAAGAGTTAAAAGAAAAGGGGAAAAAAGGATGCAGAATTATACAAGGTAAGTGGTTAACCTCCAGACCTGAATATTTTTAGTGTGTTTGTGTCTGAAATTCAATTTATGAATCATGCCCTCTTAAAGTGGCCTTTATCCATAAGATCTGAATTTTTCTGTATTAAACCTAATTAACTCACTCGGCACTGGCCAGTTACAAGAATACGATGTAGTACAATACAGTAGGTTTGGTATTTTCAGAACAATGCCATCTCTGTCTACAACCGTCTCTTCTTACTTGCGGGCTTGCTCCATCAAGGCTTTCTTCCTTTCCTGCAGCATGGACATTCTCTCTGACGCCGACTTGGAAAACCTGCCTCCCTGGGCCTGAATAGGACTCGTCTCGCCTACCACTCTGTCACTGCAAAACACAGAGAGTTCATCGTTACCAATAGCACACACACATTAGAAATCTATGGTTTGCCATAACTGAGAAATAAATACCGTATTTTTCGGACTATAAGGCGATACTTTTTTTGAAGACTCAGACCCCTGCGCCTTATAATGTAACTAATGAAATAGTAAGAAAATGTAGTAACAAAATCCAAAATTTGGGGGGTGCGCCTTATACAAAGGTGCGCCTTATTGTCCAAAAAATACAGTAACTATATAAAAAGTCATAGGCAATCCAAGCCTAAAGCCTGTATAGAAGCCTATGTACCTACATGTTTAGAGTTGAACGCTTAGGATATGAAGCATGCCACATGCCGACACCCTTCTTTTTCAAATAAGCCAAGATAATACAACATTACGCAAGAAATGTCATTAACAGGGTCATAGCAGAGTAAAGTCACTGCCAAAATGAACATTCAAGAATTGAGCCGAGCACCACTCCTGTTTTAGAGATACACTGAGCACCCAATACCTGTTGGTGTCCGGTGGTGACTCAGGACCATTGTGTTGGGAAAGTGTGAGCTCTGAGGCCTTGGCTTGTGGTGTGGCAGAGCCCTCGTCAACGGACAGCTGTGAGGGCTCCCCTGAAGATGCTGCCATGGAAGGCTGGGTCAGCGCTGCCTGCAGAGCCATCTGGGCAGTTCTCGACACTGTCGACGGCAAAGCCATGGTTTCCTGCTGATAAACACAAAAAAGATAAACAGTAAAATTTAACCCTAAAAAATGTCAGTGCATTGGGATCATAGCAAGTCCAATTCACTGTCGATTAACTAAACATGCGGTGCCTACTCAACACCAATTTAACCCTTTCGCCGCCAGCCATTTTTCAGCAAAATTTTTCCATTAAACTTACCTAGGTAGAGCAAAACAATATGTCTGTAATATTGGGGATTCCTCTGTTACATATTTAAAGTAAGACCTATTCTTACCTCCCAAAATTAAGAAAACAGGGTCTTTGGATAACAGACCCTGATTTGATGTCTTTTAGCGACATGGGTGTTAAATCGTTGTGGTGCAAAAATGCGACGTTGGCGGTGAAAGGGTTAAAATCCTTACACAATCACATTGAAGCATGCATGCAGAACAGCACATGTTTTGAACTATTCAGACGATTCGAGGTTGCTCAATATTTTTAAGACTGGCATACTTTTTCTCATACACAATACAATGACTTTCAGCAGCATTGTTTAATGTTGGCATGAACTTTTTTTTAAATGGAACCAAGGAAACTAGCAAAGGAATAATATAAACTTGCAGTGGCTCAATATAAATACACATCTGGATAACCACAAAAATTCCAATCAACAAATACAAAAGCCTAACCTTAGTGAAAACATTCCATTTTCTTTATTTTGCTGAGAAAGTAACCCCTTCACTGCTGGAGTTTTTTGCACCACAACGATTTAACACCCATGTCACTAAAAGGCATCAAATTGAGCAATCTTTCATTTAATTATGAAATTGAAGAGAAACCCGTTAGGCTCAATCTGAGAAAAAGGTCTAGAGATACATCTTTTCGGTAAAGGTAAAGATGTGCCACCCCCTCCGCATTTCTCGGTTAATTCCATTTTTCCGTTTTTGCCTTTCTTACCAATATAAAGCTGTATTTTATTAACCTTTTCAGCTAATTATCTTTTTGGAATAATAACCCTAACCCTACCACCACCCCCCCCCCCCCCACCCCGATGAAAGGGTTAAGACTCAAGTAGTTAGTTACCTGTTGTTCTCCGGCAGGCCGGTTGTTGTCCCAGTACTGATCTCTGAAGGTGCCAAGGTCTATTGTTCTGCTCTGAACAACATAACACAGCAAACCATGAAATCACAACTAAAGTCTTTCTTTTCCACTTGCTTCTTGCACACTTTTTTCACACATTATTATAAACATGCAATCATTTCTCCGATTTCAAGAATCAGCGACAAGCTCTGATTTCATCCTTTTTCTAATTTAAAATAAAATGCAAAAGGAGCCAGTTCAATCTTTCCCATTCATGCATTTTTGCAATGGATATAAAATTCACACACACACACACACATACATGCACGCACACACACACGCACAGGCAAATTCACTCACAGGCAGCAGACGGCTTTCCAGAATGTTGTCGATGGTGACCTCAACCGAGCGTGTCTGCCGAAGGTCGTCCAGGATCACTTGCTGGGGGAAGTTGGGAAACATCGTTTGAACCTGACGCAGCTGAGTAAAAAAACAAAACAAAAACTGAATCCAATGCAGGAACAACCAAAACGAATTCATATGCTCTCTCACACGCACACATAAATGTAAAAAAGAAAAAGAAAAATGAGCACACATCACAGAAAATGCAACCTTTTTTTCTATAAAGCCAACTCTTTTTTTTTAAATCTATTGTTTGCAGCTTTGACCTTGAAAGATAAAGACAACTATGTTTGATTTATTCATAAATTTGATTTTTCTTTAGACATGCTTTACCCACTTGAAAAGAAACCCTGACTCACGGGCGTTTTTTCTTCTCAGAAGTACTACACACGTACACTAGAATGCAAAACCTGCATAAGCCATTTCAACTTTCCAAATATGAGTAAGCTGCCTGATCAATAGTGTTGTTGACGTACCCTGGCTAAACAACTCCAGGGATCGTCACAACAGCCGAAGCACTTGTACAAATGCATCAGCTAGGGATTACGTGCGTGACCGGTTTTTTATTACCCCGCCCGCCGCGTGGGCAGCCACACTCCGTCTTCTGGGGAAATCAATAATGTAAAATCCAGCTTTCCAAATGCTCACATACCATACTGTCCAGCTGGGAGGTTTGCAGGTGCACTTGCTGTCCGGGCAGCAGGCTGGTGTGCGTCACTTCCACAGAGAAACTGGGCAGCCAGCTCACATAGCGGGATGCTGGAAGGAAGAAGAATAGTGCACCTTTCATTTAAAATCAAATCACTGGTCATAGGTCTCTTTTCTTCTCTCAATATTTGGGCAGAGAAAGGGTGCAGTTCTTACAATGTTTTGGTACCACCTAGCAACACAATAGCCTAGCTGAATAGGGCATTTGCCACGAGCGTTCGTTTTCTATACTAGACTACTAATTTGCCCGTGCTCGTTCTGCCCGAGTTACGCTGACCTTTCTAATTCAACTCTCTAAATTCAACTCAGTAAAATTCAAGGTCGCTGGCGCGTGGCAAATGCCCTATTCTCTTACCATTTATTCTGACTTTGCACACACAAACATGCATCGGCGGCGCGTGGCAAATGCCCTATTCTCTTACCATTTATTCTGACTTTGCACACACAAACATGCATCTCTGACTGTTCAGTAACTACACTTATGTGGGGGGGGGGGGGTGTCAGAAAATGTTGCCAAAACAGAAGAAAACTGATCACTAGGCGTCCACCCATCACCTGCTCTTACCCCATCTAAAAAGTGACATACAGTCAAACCTCTATTTTTAGACTTCCAAAAAGTCAGGAAAAGTTGGTCTTAAATTGGAGGGGTATTATAACGGAGGTTGGTTTTATACATAAATTATAGTAAGATACATTACATCCGTGCCAAAGAAATCAGTCTTAACCCTTTTGCCGCCAGCTATTTTTTAGCCCAAAATTTCCATTAAACTTACATGGATAGAGAAAAGATTTTTGTCTGGAAAAAAAAAGAAGTGAAATATTGGGGATTCTTCTGTGATATATTTGAAATAAGGCCTATCCTTACCTCTCAAAATAAAGAACCCAAGATCACTGGATAACAGATCCTCATTTCAAGACTTTTAATGACATGGGTGTTCAATCACTGTGGTGCAATAATGCGACATTGGCGGTGAAAGGGTTAAATGAGATGAGGTCTTATAATAGAGGTGTTTTACTTATTTATAAGCTGCTTACGAGAAAAAGAAAAAAAACCAATCACACAAAAAAGGTACAGCAATGCTTATTTGGTAAAAATGCACAACCAGACAAGCACACTTTTAACAAATATGTCTATATACATGAATAATCGCACAGCAAAGAATTAAAAAGCAATCATAAAACAGTAGAAATATCAGTCAAAATTGAAAGGATTGAAATTTTATGCCGAAATAATTTGAGATAAAGGAACATTTTGCTATGAGGATTAAATTAGGACCAAAAAAACTGTTGTGAACTACCCCCCCCCCCCCCCCCCTACACACACACTTTTTTGGGGGGTGGGGGGGATGGTAACCTAATTTTAAGTTCCCACTGTAATCCCTTTTCTTTACATCAGACATGCAAATGATTCAACAGCTCACCATCAAAATGGAAGAAATGATTGGTCATGCCCTGGTTGCCAGGGGCAGCGGCCTGCGGCATGTTGGGTGCGTTTCCAGGGGCGGCGTTGGCGTGGTGAGGGGTGTTGTTGGGGTTGGGGGGGGCCGGCCGCTCGCTCAGCGACATGCGACACGTCGGGCAAGACGTGTCCTGCTCCAGCCATGACCTCAGGCACGAGCTGTTCACATCACGCACCAACAATGATCATCACAACAGTATTAGGAGTCAAACGGTTAATTTCACCTCGTGGAGATACTGCCAGGGGTCTTTTGTACTTTTAAAACATGCTATTAATTAACCCTCTTGTGCCTGACACTCTAGTCTGTGCTCTCTATCACCTCTGAAATCCTAGCCCAAGGGACGTCACTCCGTACAAAAGGGGGGTAGCGTCAGAAAAGTAATAAAATAAAATATACCCTAGCAGATTTTGTGTGTTTTTTTGTTTTGAATGTGTTGCCGAGATGTCCGTCTGATTTGCAAAATGAATTTCAAGATGTTATGGGGATGCATGGCTCCACAAAAAAAATCAAAATGCCAGTGTATTCGCAAACTGCATTCACTACCTACTTTTGCAGACTGGTGAAGCCTAAGACGATTAAAATGGAAATGTAGATCAAAACCATTCACTTACCCTTTCACTTCACAATCTTATAATTCCTATCTTTCACAAAAAAAAGGAATTTTCATCGCTGTCATCACTCAGTGGATGCAATAACGACTCATCATCCATGATGCAAAAGTCGGGAAAATGCTGATGTCAGTAACATGACTTCAAAAATTTGCATCGATCGAACAAAAACAAGCTCGCTGCCGAAATAGGTCAGAATACACTCCTTACTCATCACTTCGCGATCTCATAAGTCCCATCTTTCACAAAAATATGACTATTCATCGCTTTCCTCAGTCAATGGACGCCACAACTGTTCGTCATCCATATTGGAAAAATCGCGAAAATGCTGAAGCCAGTCACTAATTTTCAAAAATTCATATCTTTCAAACCAATCGGCCTAGAAGCCATTGCAAGCAACAGGACGGAAGTGTAATCTATAGCGAAAGCGAGGCTGAAGCGCTCACGTGACTGCCATGTGATAGAAACAAAATGGAAGCGCCCAAACCGGCCACGTGGAATCCGTACGTTCCCGAACGTTCTCTGCATTTCCGATCCGATTTTTTTCCGAACGTTCGCGAACGTTCACCGCACAAGAGAGTTAAACACCAAAAGGAAATTAATTAGATGAAATACCAAGATCACACAAAAAGAAAACAAGGACATCGCCAAGCGGCGGATACACAGTGCAACCCGGCCAGTTATGCTTCGTAGCATACGCTTAAAGCAACAAACCAGTCTGGTAGGATATAGTTTGCATAGAGTAAGTCCATGTGTTTATTTTTTTTTTTTACACACACACGCACATACACACATATGTGTGTGGGTGTTGCTGATAACTGGGACTACGTTTATATGGCGTTGCCATCTTGTCAACTCTCTCCTCCCCTATGATAGACCACACAATAAAGGTCTAATGGTCTCATGCTCTCCAACCACCCTCACTCTCTATTGCAGCACAAGCACATGACCCAATGCACAGGTTGGTAAAGGGGGACCGGGTAAGGTACAACTCATTGCCGCATGACTAAGTGACCTAACAGCTTGGGGCGAGGTCTGGTTGTTTCCCTTTTTGGCATATATTAATTAAAAAAATTGCTTAAAAAACAAATATGACTACGCCGATTAACTCCATATTCAAACTCCCGCTCATGCATCTCACACTCCATCTTCCTACAAAGTATTATTGAGATCCGTCATGTACTTTGGGAGAAAACTGTAAGACAGACAGACTCACACATACACTAGCATTGCCACAAGAAAATTATGATTCATGAGAGGAGGCAAATAAAGACATTGATATTAAAGAGCTTGCAATTCTGAGCAGTTAGCAATTTAAAATTTTCAAATTGGATGAATAGTTTAGGAGATATTCATGTTTAAAGGCGGTCAAAAAGGAATCTTTTGTTGGACGATTTACCAGACAACACAAGCATAACATAGAGCAGACAGCATGGACAAGTGAAATCACCATAGTTTGTTTATGCAATTGCATTAAAAATCATATAATCAACACACCTCAATGAAAATTGGCAGTCTTATGGATTTTGTTGTGGCGAAGCCGTTTACGATATGCTCAACACGATCCGTCAAATAATTTCTCTTATTACCGAAAAGAAACACAACATTTTAATAATTTAACTGATATGGTTCATATTTATAGACCTGCTATCCTGAATAGGATCTGTTTGTATGATTTGTTCATATTTCAACAACTTATGCGCTAACAGGGTGGTTAAATCATGATTTTGTGTCTTAATACTGATATTTAACCAAATATCAAATTCAAACAATGCATAATCAACACACCAAGATGAAAACTGGCAATCTTATGGATTTTGTTGCGGGGAAGCCGTTTAAGATATGCTCAACACGATCCGTCAAGTTATTTCTATGCTCGACACAATCCGTCAAGTTATTTCTGTCTTATTACCAAAAAAAAACACAAAATTTTAATAATTTAACTGATATGTTGGTGTTTTTTTTACCTGTTATCCTGAATAGGATCCTTTTGTATACTTTCTTTATATTTCAACAAAAATACACTGACAGTGTGGTTCAATCGTTATCGTTATTTCGTGTCTTAATACTGATACTTAATCAAATATAAAAAGTTCCTTATTCTGAAATTATGCATTGTGATGTCTCAAATTCTAAAATATAACTAAAAACAAATTCAAAATGAGGAGGGGTGCAGGATAGGAAGGGGGGGGGGGGGTGAACAAAAGAGGGAGGGGCGGGGAGAAAATAGGGATGTAGAAGAGGGGGGATTAAAAAAAAGCCCCCCCGAAGAGAGGGTGTGGCTGCCTAGTCACATATGTAATGTTCTCATCCATAGCTAATACATTTGTACCATGATAAGGTTCAGGTGCTTCAGCTGTTGGGATGATCCCTGGAGTCCTTTAGCCAGGGAAGAAAAAAAAAAAAAAATGGGGGGAGGGGGAGGGGGTGAAGGTGGTTTAGAAGGTGCCTATGAAGGCTCCTATCAAAAGCCTCCAATCCAACGACTGAAAGGAGGCTTTTTTTTCGGAAAAAGAGCCACACACTCACAGTGTCCCCCCCCCCCCCCCCCCCCCCACACACACGCGAGTGTCGTGACACACACACACACACACAGTGTCCCACCCACACACATACACACAGTGACACACACACAGTGTCCCCCCCCCCCCCCCCCCACACACACACACACACAGTGCCCCCCCTCACAGAACCAAAAACGTTCAAATAGACAAAGAAAACAGCACACACATTCAATCTCAAGAAAATTTGTACTAAAATAGTCTAAATAGATCAAATGACCGCACTTTCCATTGATTATTATTCTAATAATGTTCACAGTAAACAAACTATATTATTATTCCCTTCTCAACCTAAACCCCCTTTGTCTCGTTTTAGAATGTTCCATCTAGCGATCTCATGACTCCTCTCGAAGTGGAACGTTCCTCTTATGGTGCAACAGGTTAAAAAAATAATCTTACTCATTGGGATGATTTTGAATAAATTGAAGTCTTATGATCGTAATTCGACATAAACTGTTATAGAAACAATAATAAATCACTTTGAGGCAATGTAAATTTTATTAATCAAGAGCGTTGCTGAAAAGCAGTGCGTGATAATTTGCCGTGCTCGAGGCTGGGCCAAACACGTGCCGCGATAGCGGCATTCGACTCGATTGAGACACTTTGCGTGTTTCAAATCGTCTTACGGCTTCAAATCACAACCAATTTTTATGAAATAAAGTTATTCTGAAAGATAAATGAACAAAGAATATGTTCATATGTGACCGATTTGCCTTAAAATGGGTTTTGGGGGCAAACTTTATTGATGAACATTGACCAACTTCTCACCTCGATATTTTGTTTTGCAAGCAATACTCAACATCCGGCCAGGCACGGCTTGAATAGCAAGCCTTTCTCTGATTGGTTGAAAAGTTTGAAGCTGCTGCATCACTTCTGTGAGACGTACAGCGATACGAAAAAAACCAAACGATCTAGCAAGCTTTTCTGTGTTGGCCATTTTCTGACTGGGGGCCGCGGGCCGCCGAATTGCGGTATATTACCATTTTATTCGAGGATTTGTAAAGGACAGAACAAGAAAATAGCAAGAAACACAACTTCAATCATTTATCTTTCACTCTGTCAAATAACAACTCACAAAAACACAGTAGTTTTTTTGGGGTTTTTTTTTCAAGTTGGTGACCCAAGCGAAATCCCACTTGTCCAATGGTTCCAAGTACCAGTGTGGCAATGCTACATACACACACACACATAGACACGTCACAAGACCCGGTCCTCTGGCCAGGTAATAAATTACATATTAAGACGTGATCACCAAAGTATGATAAACAAAACCAATAAAAAGTAAACAAAGCCAATACAAAGTACCAGACTTGCACAAACAGGACCGCTAAGGCATAAACAAGAGCAAAACAAAAAGCACATGGATATAATGTGCAGACAACATAGTGCTAAAGCTAACAAGTAAAAGTGGCCAAATGAGAATGGAACTGAATGAGGGAGTGAAAACAAAAGTAAGTGGTGTGGCACAGATATATCAGTACCTGGTCCACTGGCGCATGCATGCGTGGTACGGATATATCCATACTTGGGGCACAAAGAGCTAACAAAACACGCAATTCCATCATTGTGCTCACTTGTGGAACAGATGTCCACAAGGCAGTTTACGGGCAGCCTCCATTCCCTCCCAACAGATGGCGCAATCGTCAGCATTCAGCTCCAGGTCTTCTTGGGTGGCCATAGGGAATCTGAACCCAAACAAATCATCATTCACTAGAAAGATTAAGCTTGATTGTATGCAGTGGGATAAAGATGGACAAAAATCATTAACTCTTCTACTACCAAGTATTAGTTAGACTGTTTACTGTTGCGCAGCAAGTAATTTTTGCCGCTGCACTGATTTTCGCACACACTCACTTTAAAAATTCATTAAAAAAATACTCCCTCGAATCATCACTAAATTTACCTGTGTCGATCTGCTGCTGCAAACCCAAGATCGCTTCAACACTTTCGATGCTCTTTTTGATTTGCCTAAGTTCAGATTCTGCCACTTTTTCCACAGTAAATACTTCGCCGGCACTATCGCCATCTTGTAAAGGTTCACGCCAAAAGCTGTCAGTTCCATCGTCGAAAATCTATTGAAAATTACAAAATTTAGCCTACAAATGAAGATGGCGGAAGACTGTGCTTTCCCTGAGCGAACTGCGCATGTCACGGAAGTAAAGGATGTGATGTCATAATATATAAATAGCGCAAAGGGGGACACCGGGTTTCCCAAGGTTGCTGGCGGTCAAACTCGCCCACGGCTTTCAACAGTAAAGTCTGACTCGGCGAGTTTACCCGCCGACAGCAGTAGAAGAGTTAACATTCTCCTAAATACAGTTTCTTATTTAAGGTAACTGTAAAGAATAATCTTCTCGCTATAATCTTCTCTGCCACCCCCATGTCTAGTTAGTATGGACGAAAAGACGTAATTGATGATGTCTTAACTTTTGATGTCATCACTGGAATGCTGGCTTTAGTCTTAGAACAGTCAAGCAAGACCTCTCTCCAGACCGTTTTGTCAGATTGAGTCGAACAGGTCTCTTTTTAATATTATACCGGTAGTGAACAAAACAACTTTCCATTTTCAACAGATTTTGAAGCGATTAATCAGACACACATCTATGATCTATGGAGGGAAAACCAATAACAATTAAAGAAGTCTTGGCAGCGAGTGTTTATTTTACAAATCTACACAACCATTAACTCGCTCTATACTATTGTACACCATTGCGTACATGACGCGCACAAACATTCCATACTACTACTAGGCGGGTTTGCATAATTACATAAAAATTAAAAAAATAATGCTTAACCGCAGTTTTGAAAATTTGTGGTATTATTTATAATAATAAAAAATAGCATATGCTATAATTCCAAAGTAAAATTTTCATTATTAGCAGATTTAGAAAAAGCATAACAAAGACGAAGAGAGGGGTAGTGACACGTTTTCATTCATTGCGGTACTAAAAATAGACTGGAAGTGATTTCATTGGTTGAAAACTATTAAGGGACCGTAGAGGAACACTTCTATACCAGTTTGGGTTGCCAGGCTTCATGTAGTTGTGAATTGTTAAACGCTGTGTACGCTACAGCGAACAGTAGTATTGAACGGTTGTAAAGGGAAGCAATCGGCCAGTAAAGAGTGAGTTAAACACTCAGAAGTGGGAGGTCATCAGGCCTGCTATGCAACATAACAGAAACAGTTACAGGAAAGCATCCTGACCTGGCCTGCATGTTGCGCACCACTCTGCGGTAGTTCTTGTGGCGTTTGATGCGGCGCTGAAACTCGTAGAACAGGTACCGCAGCTGCATGCAAATCACCAGGCTGGCCATGCTCAGGAAGATGTTGCCCCACAGCTGTCAAACAAATCATCATGATCAATAATCAATGGATACAGGTGAATTATCATCCCAGTACCCTCACTCTTTCCATCCACTAAAAGTCAAAATTGCTTCGTCTCTTCTAAACATCTTTATTTATTTTGCACTACTGATCCTGTAAAGTACAGAAAGCGCCAGGTCATTCGAGAGGTGTGGCACATTAAAAAAGTGCTCTTTATTATTATTACCACTTTTTCCTTCGACCTTTCTTGTTAACTAATTCAAAAGGTCCAAAGAAAGATCATAAAGATGTATCAAAACAAGTGCTGTAAGTGTAACTGCCAACCATTACTGATTTCAGGAGAAAAAAATTGCTTATTATTTTTTTCTTCTGAAGTTTAAAAAGAAAAAAATCTGTTGGAAATCAAAGCCTATTCACTCACCAGCATGTGCAGGTGGTGAGCAAAGTCAATGGAGAGGGAGGAGAGCTCGAAGATGAGCTCAGAGTAGTACACGTACACCGAGCGGTTCTCCCACACACTCTCCAGGCTCAGGTCCCACAGGTGAATCATGTACCTGCAAAGTGCAGCCATTAAATCATTTATTATAAATTATTAAACACGATTCAATGGGAAAATCACACAGCAAGAAACACAAGAAGCAAAAAAAAGAGAGAAAAAAAAAGCCCATCAAAACAGAAATGGGAATGGCAATATTTCTGAATCAGACAAAATAAATTAAACAAAAGCTCAGGGCTTACCGTTAACTATATATTTCATGTGATTTAAGAAAAAAAATTACAAGACATGCAAAGACAGACTTTCATGTAGAAATACAAAACATCCCTTTGAATTGTAGTTAACACATTATCGACTCAGCTCGAGGCCATAGCTATATGTTTCACTCACATACTTAGAGTAATACGACAATGACAACAATCATACCATGTGCAACTACTAATACTGAGCGATAACTTACCTGACAACCACGTAAACTGTCTTCAGTCCCAGCAAAACACACTGAAAGAAGAAATAACAATGAAATACATGAAGAAAACTGTAGAATAAACGCACAACTGTGATATTAAATGTCCTGCAAGAAAACAGAACAGAGACCTATGTATCACAATAACACCAGCACACACATGCTCTTGTAAACCTATGCGAGCATAGGCGTGGCATGGCATGGCGTGCATGCGGGAGCACACGAGCGGGTGTGTGCGTGCATGTGTGTGAATGTTGTTTTTGTTAAAGGGTTGCTCCGGGCTCTTTTTGTTGATAAATCGTTTCAAATTGGTACTCAGCGAAAAATACGCTTTTATTGACTACTGTAGTTTGAAGAATACGGTTCTCTCACCTTCTTTTGCTAAATCTTTTTCGTCTTCAAGTGAGCTGAAGCCGCAATTGAAATAATTTCATAGTAGAAGTACGGCTTTTGATGCCGTCTCACTATTCAAATTTCAACTCAAGGTGTATTCGAGAACATTTTAGACATATGCCGCATAATACCTGTGACGCAGAAGGAAAGAACTATGACGTCAACACAAGAATTAGTTCTAAAACTGATTGGGGCTCGACTGTCGTTCTTGTTTGATCTTAAGATTTTTTTTATGATTGTTGGAGTTGTCTTTTGAGCTTTGCAGCCATTTTTAAGCATACGGAGTCTTGCATAGGAACTCACTGAAAGTTACAGTTTGACACACGTGCATTCAGTTCATGCGCCCAACATGAGCGCATTGGCATCATGCAATTCTACTTCCTTCATATTTAAGTTCCGTGTCATCATTTCCAGTTCAAAGTCCCGTTCAGCCGACGCTTTTTCTTTCTTTCTTTTTTTCAATTTCTGAGCATAGTTTTATGTAGAATTAAAACAAAATAGAAATCCAAAAATTCACCCTTTCACTGCATTTATGGCATTTATTTATGTTCATCTAAACAACGCAATCAAGGCCAACCAAAGACAAGTGTATCTGAAAACATTTACAAATCTATGTCTGTGAACTTTAACTCTTTTGAAAATTCTTTTCAATTTATATCAACCAATCAAACCAGGGACAAACTTGACTTCATTTTTTTTTAAATTATCTGTCATAGCTCTGTGTAGGAGATGAACCTTGATTTTGTCAGTTATTGGTAGATTTTGTTATTGTTTTTTGTACGAGTCAAAGTAAGTCAAGTACCTCAGCTGTCATGAAGGCGAAAATGGTGATTCCGAATCTGAAGCCTGCAGCCACACACATGCACAGCAGTAGCCCAGCACAGGCCATCAGCAGCACCAGCAGACTCAGCAGCTTCACATGGGACGACCGCGGAATGGCCGGAGAAAACGACAGCTGCAGAAACACATACACAGGTGTATTTCTACTTTCTAATTCAAATTTATTATTACAATAGCCTTTTAACCAGTATTAGCTCCATCTATTATAACTATCTTTGATGTGTTGCCTAGATCCGCACATTAAGGTTGACCCTACCTTTTGTTTCTAAATTAGTACGTTCTTCAAATAGTTTTGTGTGTCAAGACAGACTGTTCGAAACATGTTCAGAAATACAGAGCTCATCAATATACAGTATGAAAATCAAAAACAAAAGAAACATCACCCCCTAACACACAAACAGTCCTATTGCATAGCTAGTGACACTTACACTACAGTCAACATGAATCCTTTTTAAGCATTTTTCATATTCCCTGAATATAGAGGTTTATGTGAAAATTGCTGACTTTGTGAAATCTGTCAAAGACGATAAAGCTGAAAACAAAAGCTTAACTTTCAGGCGATAAACAAATACAGAATCAACCATACTAGATTTTGATCAACATAAACTCCCTGAACTTAAATGCATCCAGTAGCTTTCTTAACTTTTTGGTGCACATGTCCTTTGAGTTTTGAGGGATTCCGTAACACAAGAGTGTCAACGGGAATCCTGCAGGACTTACATATTCGAAGCGGTCCTTGCTGAGCTGCACCAGGAGGTGCAGGAAGCCGAGGCAGGTGAACCAGGCCACCCAGAGCACCACCTCCTCCATGGTCTGCACGTTCATCACCCCAAAGATGAAGATGAACTTGTAGAACACAAAGTTCCAGAACTTGTCCTTCAAATGCTGCAAGGTGGAAAAAACAACAACAGATCAGACAAAGTATAACATAGACATGTCAGTTTGTCAGTTTTAGAAGCATGGTAATCAAAAGAAATTGAATTGCTTATAATTATTTTTATTGTTGTTATAATGTAAACTATTGGAAAAGAACCCCCTTTTTTTACCATTTACCAATACAACCAATTACCGCATGATTTGTATTAATAAAGCGCATCTTGAGAAACCTTGTTACAGATTACTGCTCAAGGAGAAAACTCTAGAACTAGTAGAAGCTGACTATTGATCCAAATTAACCCCCTCCCAGCAGCTGAGTGCTTACTTATAAATGTAAATCAGACACACAATATTACAGGCAGGCAGGCAAATCTGTTCTTATTTTCATAGCGCCGACAGGAATAACGCATCCCAAACCCCTGGCCAACATCAGGGACACACACCTGCTGCTCACTGACTCGCAGATCCCCAAAGACAATTGCCTGTATCAGCTTGGCCAGCAGAATGAGCACACAGTACACACTGTTCACCATTGTCTGAAAACAAACAATGCACATCACATATTATTGTTCAGCACTCAAGGCACAGCAACTGATTGATCATTAACACAAGCGACTACTAAAACCAATAACGTTAAAATGTCTTGACCACTTAAAAGATACAAAACAGATTTCAAAATTGACATCTTTTTCTGAATTTCTTACAGAAAAAAATAAATTCTTCAATATGAATCTAAATTAGATAAATACCTGAATAAATCAATACGTCTTTACCAAAACACACACTCTTTTAAAGCCTACTATTTCATTGCACTAAAAAAATCACACTTCATACTTTAAAGAAATAAAAAGGTGACAATGCAGAAAATAAACTTTTACAAAACTAAATTTTCATCCTTAATAGGACTTTATCTTTATTAACTATGCAAACTTTTATCACTTACACATTTGCGGAGCCTAAAACAAAAAACAATTCAAGCATCACTTACCCAAACACACCAAGCCTCGGAGGTGAGGACCCACAAGAAGTTCATCTCATAGCTGTCATAGGGTAGGGTCAGATTGCCAGGGTCTAGTTCAGTCATCAGCTCCGAAGTCTCTGGGTCCTCAATAAACTCTTCCTGAATACCAGTAACTATATCGGGGTAGGGCTCAGCTTCTGGCTCCGGTGTGCTGTTCAATATGGCTAGTTGCTCTTGTACTGCAGTTTCTTTCATTAGACTCTGTTCTGGTATCGGTACAGCTGATTCGGCCGTCATTACCGTGAAGTGTACATACGTCACAGCTGATGCCAGAAGTAAGACAGATATTGTCACATAGGTCTGCAGGCTTGGAAGAGGAACTCGCTCCAGCAGAACTGAAGGCATGGTGCTGTATTTTTGTTCTTGACGCTATTTTCCAGTTAACTTACACCGGTGTTAATCTTGTCCAAAACCTGAAAGAAACGGATAATATTATCATAAAACAAGACTAAAGTGGATTTCTCTTTTTCTCAAGATTCAAATAAAAAAAGCTTACAATACAAAAAAATAATTCAAACCACAACAGCCTTCAAAGCATTACAAATATAATCAACTGTCCACAGCATATTCGTGTTACTGTTATGCTTTTTTATGCATTTATTGTTTAGTGTTATCAGTATCAGCAAGACTTGTACTTGTAGTTGTTGCCCGATATGAAAATATTTTAGGTCAATGAACCCCTTCACTAAGAATAATATGTCAATAAAACTGATACAACCAGAGGCTCATTAAGTTTTGATTTATCTATAGTCATATTGCAAAACAATCCACCTTACAGTGTAGACAAAAAGAAGAGCATTCATTTGTTCTCTCTCTCTCTCTCTGAGTCTCTCTCTCTCTCTGAGTCTCTCTCTCTCCACATTTAAAAACATAGTACATAATAACTAGTACTAGTTGTACTTGTAGTACTAGCAATAGTTGAAGTATTAGGAGTATATGAAGTGATAGTACTTTTTGTAGTAGTAATAATGCTACTAGTAGAACTTGTAGCATAAATGACTACCATATTTTATGGACTATACTATAGGCGCACTGCACTCCCCAAATTTAACACCAAAGTCAGATTTTGTTACTCTATTTTCTTACTGTATTATCAGTCACATTATAACTTAATATAAGGCACAGGGGTCTCAGTCTCTGAGTCTGGGATAAAAGTATCACCTTAACTTAGTTATACTTATACTGTTATAGTCTGTAAAATATGGTTTGTGCTGTTATATTTTTTTATTTTTTTGTCAAAAAAAACTCAAATGCTATGTTAAATGTGATGATTTTTTATTATGCTTATGTTTAGTTATTGTGTGCTTAAGCCTTATACATTGCCTGTTTTAGTACCAATAACAGAATAATTGAACAAACAAAAATCACAATGTTACTATTGTTAGTTGTTACACATTAATCAACACAAACAGGTGAAGATGGGAAATGAAGCAAAAAAACACGAAATTTGTCTTAAAAAAGACTTTCCAAGGCGATGAGGCGATGTGTTTGCAAACAAAAGACAGGTTGCATGAATGAATCATCGAATGACAATATATGGATAATTGCATGACATAATCCCCATGGGGATGTTCTATCAAGAGAGACTCACAGAGAGAGTGTGTAACCTACAAACAGAAAAAGACCGAGAACTTTAGACAAAGACTGAAAGAGAGTGTGAGAGAAAATAGTCTGAGTTCTACCGGTTCTACTAGTAATTTTCCCTCATGAGGCAAAATAGCCTGAATTATATTTTGCCACATGAGGTTAAATAGCCACTGCCTTCCCGTACTACTTTACTTAGTCTTAAGTCTACCTTACATTTTTTAAACAATACAAGTTCCAAGTGTAATACAGTGTATAAGATTTAATCTTTTAATATGAAGTTTTGTTAGTTAAGCAAATATCAGTTGTGCCATAGAAAACACAGTAGCATACAGTAGGCCTAGTACAGACTTCCGTCTTACCGTGTTTCACTAGTCTACAAGCCTAGATCAAAACAAATGTCGGCTGTTCTTTCCAGACCGACACGACGAAATAGGCTTCTGTTGCACATGCGCAGAATGGACAAGTGGATTTTTCCAGAAGGAAAACAAAGTTGAAGAAATGCGAAGCTTATGTTTTTCTTTTTCAAAACACTTAATTTACAGCCTCATCGGACTTGAAAAGGTTTATTTTAATAAACATTTTTAATAAAGTGACGTCACTATTTGTTTTCGTTTTCATCAAGGGGAGGTGACTTGCGCACCACGTCAGAGATTTATGTGCAGACTGTGATCTCATTGGTCATCGGCATAGGTCGAGTCACAAGAATCATCAAAACAATCACCACACCACTGCTGCTGACAGTGACACCTGCGAGATTCGACAGATCTCTGTCTTTCGCTAGACAGCCTGTAAAAATGAAATTCAAATTTAAGGAAGAACGCACTTTGGGTGAGATTTTTGTTTCCATTTCCATTTCAAGTGTGACAACTGTAACTAGGCCTAAGTTACTAGACTAAAGTCAAGTGACAAAATCTCAAAACTGACAAAGACTGTAATTATCACAATGAATCTAGGTGACAATGAAGTTTATCATTACCAATCGTCTGGCACAAAAGAAAACGGCGAGATCAGGTTGATGTTAACCAGATCAATCGATTATTGGGTAAAGGTAAAGATGTGCCCCCCCCCCCCCCCCCCCCCCCTGCATTTCTCGGTTAATTGTATTTTCCAGTTTTTGCCTTTCTTGCCATACATAAAGCTGTATTTTAGGAACATTTTTAGCTAATAACCTTTTTAGAATACTAACCCTAGCCCATAGTGTACCTTGCAAACAGCATTGTTATGACTATATGAAAGGTCAGAGTTGATGTTTAGCGTATTATAATTATATTACATTTACAGTGAAAATTGGTTACGTCAAAATTGAAGGGACTGAAATTATATTTTGAGATAGCCAATATTTTAAGATAAAGACTTTGTACTATATTATTAGCATTTAATTTTTTTTTTTTTAACTGGGACAAAAAATGTGTGAGTTATCCAGTGTTTCCGAATTACCGTTTTTGAGTCAGCAGGAGTTTTTGAGTCAGCAGGAATACGCTGTATCTGGCCACATGAGTAGTGGATATGAGAAAGGAGGCATGGGAAGAGAGTGCGTGTGAATTTAAGCTCTGCCCATCTTCATTGCTGCTTCACATGCAAAGAAAACAAGGGAATGTGTGTGTGTGCATGCACACATGTGTGTGTATCTCATGTGACAGGAAAGAAGAAAAGATAAGACTGGAACTGGAAGCTTTGGAAATGTGGGGAGGGAGGGCCAAAAGCAAGAGAATTGAAGTGAAGAGGTGTGAGAGGAAAGGGTAGGACTAATCCTCTGCCTTCCTCGGCGTAGGGCATATGATCGTTTGTCTCTGTTAATTTGCCATTTTGGATTACATGCAGAATATCTTGTGAACTACAACACATAATCACTTCAAATTTGGTATGCTGGTATATTACCTGAACCTGGTGTGTCTCCATCAAATAACTACCGGTGCAGGGGCTTGTTACCGTGCTTGATGATGTGACACCCTTGGTTGTTGTTTTTTCTGGAGTTCTTAACCAAAAAAATCTGTTGTATGAAATTCACTTTGGTAAAAATTTGAGTTTTACATCAATATTTAATTTTTGATGATCTTACTTCTCCATGTAAATGAATCCTAGTTTTTACCAATATGGAAAGTGGCTCTGTTGCCTTTGATTTTGACTCAGGTTTTGTTTCTTACAACTTGTCAAATAAATTTAAAAAATCAAACTCTTATTGGTGATACTTAAGTTAAATTTAAAACAGTCATCTAAAATTTGTGCATTACTATTTAATAATTAATACCTTTTGTATATCTTTTGTTAGGATTAATCAAACAAATGGAATGATGGTTTAATTTTAATTGTTAGGATTTTCTGAAAAGGATGACGCTTTGTTTGCAGAGCAAAGAAGGGGTGAAGCATCAAAGATCAAAGAGAAGTATCCAGAACGCATCCCAGTAAGTAAGACAAATCAAATTTTGTGTTGATCTGTGCATTGTCCAATATAACGACTGACCTCATTTATTTGTTATTAATTTTAGCATATTTACTGATTTTGATCATTCATACTGTTTTCAGTAACACAGTTGTTGTAACTGTTCTCAAACATTTCAGTTTGAAAGCATATTTTCTCTGTCAGTGCAACAATCAGGTGCAAATTTAATCTGGTTGGAAAACTTTTTTTTTTTTTAAGGAATCATGCTAATTAGCAATACAAATAATTCAGAAGAAATGTTATCTAAGACTAGAGTGAGATATGAAATAATTTAAAGATTCCAGTTTCATAATTACATGGTCTGTACAAAGTTTGAATTCTCTGGAGCGACTCTCCTGCCTCCTTAGTGTTTGTTAGAGCATTCAGATTTTGTTGTGTCCAGCTTCACCACAGGATAGGCAAGCTGGTGGTCACCACGAATGTGCACCGTTTAAGGTCACTCTTTCCCCAGGGCAACACAACTGATAGGCTACTGATATCATTTCTATTATAACACTGTGTTGCCATGGGGAAAGAGTACAAAAATATTTTGACCATTATCAAGAATTGCCTCATACTCATAGTCTGTAAAGTAAGGTACATGATACTGATTGTTTATACATGTATGTATGTTCGATGTAAAAAAGAAACCCAACTAAAACACCTTTGAATGTCAATATCCTCTTCAGAAACATGCTAAACTGGTTTTGTTGCAATTGCTTTTATTTTTACAATCCTGACAGTGGAGTTGTACTGTCACCAAGCGGAAATTAAAGTGTATCTCGTAAGACGTTTCACAGGAGAGAGAAAACCCTCCAGATGTTGGCCATTTCAGGTCAGATGTTATCATATTTGTTTATATGGCATCATCGTTAGTGTTTTGATATTTGTGAATTGTCATTTACAGTTTTGTCAGGTGGTGCGGTACACAGTGCTCCTTTTCTTTATCAACTGGTAAGCCTCGCCTTGGCTTAACGCTATGTCAGACCAATCGACATGCATCATAGGCTACATCAAAATGTTCTTATGCTATGCATAATTATGCGGTGATTGTCTTTAGCAGTGACAAGCTCCTAGCATAACACCATGGCATCAGTCTTGAACATCCCCTGAAGACTGTGTGGCTGCTCATGTGGCGGGGTAATTAAAAACGGTCACACACGTAATGTTCTCATCCATAGCTGATGCATTTATACCATACTCCATAGTGTTCAAATGCTTCAGCTGCTGGGATCATCCCTGGAGTCTTTTAGCCAGGGTACGTCAACAACAACAACAACAACTGGTAAGCCTAACACATCAAAATTGACTACATTTGAGTTGCATTATTTTAATTCGCAAGCGGTGATGTGAAAATCATCTTTGACCCATGTTTATCAGTTTATAGCTCATCGTTGTTTGATGTTCCTAAAGTAAGTTGATTATTTCTTTCCTTTTGGGTTCACTTTCAGGTGATCGTGGAAAGAGAGCCTCGGTCACAGATCCAGAACATGGATAAAAGAAAATTCCTCGTGCCATCGGAAATCTCTGTGGCACAGTTCATGTGGATCATTCGCAAGAGGATCCAGTTGACCCAGGTGCAAGCCCTCTACCTCTTTGTCGGCAAGAGTCTACCCCAGTCTAGGTATGGATATTTAAAGGAATAATCTTCTTCTTCTTCTTCTGCGTTCCCAGGCCATATGACCATAATGGGTAAGGTACGTGCGTGTCCGGTTTTCAGTTTTCACTGGTCTCCCTGCTGCATACAGCTGACACATTCCAATTTCGGAGGAGCTCAAAGGAGAAAAATTATTTTGAAGATTTTTTTAAGGCAGGAGAATGGGCCAATAAGTCAGAAAGATAGTAGATGATAGAAAGCAAAGGGAAAAGGCAGAGTCAAAGAGAGTGGCAGATTAGAGGAAGTTACAAGCACAGAACTTCCAGAAGGTGGGGGAACTGTTTTTACGAGAGACCCCCCCCCCCGGTATCCCAACGGGGAGAGCTCGTGGAGGGGGCGAGATCGGCCAGCCTCGTATGGAGGCATGAGGCATCCACCCACTGCCCCGTAAAGGAAGAAGAAACATTTTGAGGTCATCTTGAAATTGTGCGTGTTGAGAACAGAATAGCAGAACTTTTAAATATGGTTTTTATGTCTTTACCTACTGGTATTATTAGGTACTTTATAGTCACAGAGGCGTCTGTGTGAAATTTGGGTTGCTCCCACCTGGAGAGCGCGTTGCAGCCTGAGGCGCGCCACCCAATTTTTTTTTTTTTTAAATTTTCATGCGATTTTTGTCACTGATGAGGGGGGGGGGGGGGGGGGGGGTGTTAAATTTTGACCAAATGACAACTTTTTCATTGCCACTGGGTTTAACGTATGCTAAGTGCATGGGCACACGGGACCTCAGTTTATCGTCTCATCCGAAAGACTCCACGTTCAGACCGTTAAGGCCTAGTGCAGAATGAGAGAAAAAAATCCCTCTGTACCCAAGTTCGAACTCAGGTTTACTTGACACAAATTAGCATTCTGCAACACTTCTGCACTGGGATCCTAGAAGAAAGGACAGGCACAATGTTACTCTTGTTTCCTTAGCAATACAGTGGAACCTCCCTTATAAGACTTTCAAAAATAATCCAAAATGAGGTCTTATAAGGGAGGGGTCTTATAAGGGAGGCAATTTGAATACTTACAAAGAAGGGTAATGTCTCAGAGAATTAGGTCTTATAAGGAGTCTTATAATGGGAGGTGTTATAAGGGAGGTTCCACTGTAACTACAAACTCCTAGTCCAAGGCTAAATGTCAAAATATGCTATTGAAGGCGATGTAGTAGACACTTATCAATAAGTGCCAATTGGCATGCTCTAGGTTATAAATGCTGAAACCGGCTTCCTGGTGCTATTTGAGAGACAGTAACACTATTCCTTGCTGTGAAGCTGAGATTGTATTGCACGACTTGAGGGCAAATTAGACAGGTCTATATACATGTTTGTTTTATTCTCGTTCAACATTTTGAATAAAGATTTAGTGACTGCACAGTTTTCACTTACCTACATACACTTAACAGTAGACATTCATGATGAACAACTTAAGCGACTCAGCTTTAACCCTCTTGCATTTATTGCCCTAAACTGCCCAGCCGGAAGTTGCCTCTGTGTATCCAAGCCACCCCAAACCGCCCATAACTTACTCTCACTCTGAGACCTCTGATGGCATTTTCATCACGCACTAACTTCTGGCTTATTATACACACACTATAAAGAAGCGAACCACTTGCAGTGATGTGATAGTAACTGTATGGCACTCTGTGTGCTTCAAAAGACAGATTTTCCAGAAAATGTGTGAAAGAATCTGAATACTAGACAAAACAAATTCTGTAACAAATGCGAATGCAACAGGGTTAAAGCCCTATCCTACAACCAAGCAAGAAAGTTCGGACGAGTGATGTCCCTTGCATGCCTGGGTAAGTTCCGCTCACACACACAGTGACACACACACACACACACGCACACGCAGAAATCACCTGCGACACACCAGGAGCAGATAACGCTAATTGATCGAGTTTCAGGAAAGGGCTATAGGGCTACGCTTACTACAGAATGAAAAGAACACGCTGACATCAAAGCAAATAGTCCTCCCAAAGCGTTAGCTAATGCCACAAAAAAAGAACGCTTGTTTCACAAAGTCGATTTTCTTCTTTGATGGCAAACTAATCAAAGTGTTGATTGTGGCCATGCATGGGGAAGAAGAGAAAGAAGAAGATGCATCTTGAGTTCAGTGCACATTAGTATGATGTTGAAAGGTTAAGGTAGGTTTCTGAGCCTGCCTGTGGCAAGGAAAGTTGCTACATCCATCCACATTTACTATGGGATAAATTTGAATGCTTCTACGATTCCTCAGCAGAGCATTATTTGATGGTGTGCAGTGATGTCCCGAGACCCCAGTCATAGGTCATTGACCTATTAAAATTGAAAATGTCCTACTGTGTTCTCCCCTGTCAGGACATATGTCTGATTAATTTTTTTAACACTGGCATGCTGTCTCGTTAATTTCTGCAAGAGCCAGGACATTGTCCTATTGATTTGTCTCGTCTCAGGACAGTTTGTCCTACCACTTTTTGATCCTTGGTACATCACTGGGTGGTCCCTCATTATGTTTACTGTATACTGGCATCCAGTGTGCAACCATGTCTGGCATAATGACAACCATAACAGCCAAAAGACTGTCCAGATAGAAGGAGATGGCATGGGGGTGGGGGGAGAAAAGGATGTTGAGGGAGGTGGTATTCTTGATTTGATATGTTTCTTACGTTGCAGTGCCAGTATGCACGAAGTCTATGAAGAACACAAGGACGAAGACGGTTTTCTCTACATCGCGTACAGTGGGGAAAACACTTTCGGTGACTGAATGATGAGAGCGAGCTGCCAACATTGTATATGTGATGATACCAGTGTCTTCTATGTTCTACTTCATGCTCATTTGAAATTGCCCCCAACCTTACCAGTTTCTGTTTGTTTCTTTCCATCCCTTTTTGTTTCTGTTGATTCTTTCTTTTTTTTTTGGGGGGGGGGGGTATTTTGTTATTTAAGGATTTCTCATTTTGAGAATTTAACTTTGTTTTGCTGTGGAACATTTGAAAGGTGCCTAAGTATAATAAGAAAAGGGGAAGAACATGCATGTTTTAATGTGAAGACAGTTTTTTGTTTTGTTTTAAGGACAGTGAAATCATGCCATGTGCAGCGCTGGAGAAGGTTCTAAAGAGATTGTGAATCAGGAAAATTATTGTGGCATTATTGCCGAACTGAACACAGAGATCTATTTTAAAAGCAACAGACAGTTATAGCAAGAAAAGGGAGAGAAAAAGAGGATTACCTGTTGTATTAGCAGTGCAAAGGGTCCAGAGCAGAGTACGAGAGAGTGGAAGAAGAGCCATGCGAATTACCTTCTTTTTATCTGATGCTGATGCTTCTAAGCTAAAGGTTGAATGGTCGACTTATGGCGATTATTTGCCCACCAGGGGGCAGTCAATCCACTAGGGGCTTATCACGCGATTTTCTTAGTTGGGCGTGGTGAGAGAGAGAGAGAGAGGGTGGGACTCCTCCCTCTCTCGCTCTCTTTCTTTATCCCCAACTAAGAATATAGAGAGGATTAGCCCCACTCGAGCATTATGCCCCCTGGTGGTCAAAACCCCCGCTAAGTCGCTCATTATTGTGGTATTAGGTGCAAAAACTATGTACAATATGGGTCATGCGAATGGTGTCAGGGTATTATGTAAAATAAAGAGGGTTTTGCTTTTTTATTCCATTTACCCTGCACATTTATTGATATTGCACATTTTCAAAACTTCTTGTCTGCTTTCCTTTCTGTTTAACCCTTTCACCGCCAACGTCGCATTTTTGCACCACAATGGTTTAACACCCATGTCACTAAAAGGCATCAGACCAGGGCCTGTTATCCGAAGATCCTATTTTCTTAATTTTGGGAGGTAAGGATAGGCTTAATGTTATGCATGTTACAGAGGAATTTACAATATTGCAGATTTTTGTTCGTCTCTACCCAGTTAAGTTTAATAGTATTTGTTAGCTGAAAAGTGACTGGCAGCGAAAGGGTTGAAATTAGTTTCAGTTCAAAGTTGTTGGGTTGTTGTTTTTTAGTTTCATCTGCCTTTTTGAACAAACAAATAATACATGTAGAAATCATAACTGCTAGTCCAATCCAATCACTTTGCCCAATCCCCTAAGTCAAAATGTAACATGTGCTCTTCCATTTGTTTGTTTGGAAGGGGGATATTTTTGGTCATTTATGTTAATTAGTGATGGTACCATTTCTTGGAACCTTCAGTCTTGAAATAATGATTGAGAGCTTGTTTGTTTTTTAAATGGTTCAGCATGTTTTTAAATATTTTGAATTAAAAACAAGTATTTACTTCAGTAAATAGAGTGTCTTTGTTTATTTTCACTGCAGACAGATCAACTGAGCAAAGAATTGAAGCAAGTGGTATGCATAACCCAATCAGTTATCTATTGTAATAATATAAATAATTATAATAATATAAATTCTGTCTGAAATATCTTCCAGGATATGCTCAATAGCTCGAGGCTGTTATTTATGATGCAGACTTCCTACCAAAAACTAAAAAGGCTGTATACAGAATCTAAGGTCAACCTAGTCAATTTCCCCCTGCAATGTGTTTCAATTAATATGATATACAGGGATGTGAGAGCTGCGTAAGCACGTAAATGCGCTTTTTTCATTTGGAAAAAAAAGTACAGAAAGAGATTGTCGAGTTAGGTAGCCTTTCTTTGTGCACACAGACAGTGAAAACGAAAGCAGTTTGTAGCATGAGTACAATCCCTTGACTGAATTTTGTAAGCTTCTCTGTGGTTGGCCAGTTACGTCCAATGGCAATGCGTCATTTTTATATGTTCGGCTATGATTTTGAAGGCGGATTTTGATGTTTTCAAAGCTTCTGAATGACTTGTTTCACCATCAACCATAACAATTATTTATCACACCATAGATGTAAGGAAAGAGGAGATCGACAAAGGATGCCAGCACAAATTTGACAGGGCTTGGCTGGATGAAACTGTAACGGACAGTAAGATCCGTGTAGACGAACAGCGAAAAAAATTGATGTCTGAGGCAAAAGTTTTGTTTGAGTACTTTGACGATACCATCGGCTACGCTTTTTTGTTTGGGGCCCTCTCACATCCCTGGATATAAGTTTGTGTGCATTTGAAGCACTTTAAACTTTGCTTACAGTATTTTGCCAACTTTACGTGGTGACAGTCCTGAGATGACCATAGCTGTGGACAGGACTATAATAGACTAACTAACTGATGCATGCCTCAACACATCTTGTTTTCTTTGAAATCTTACCTTTTTCTTTTTGACTTTGTGATATTATAATTATTATATTCACGAACATTCAATGCTCTAATAAAGTGATCCAGTATTATATTGTTTTAGTGCGATGCAAAAGAACTTGAAGTTTTCAAACTGTGTACAGTTTCAATAGAAAAGATGTTTTAGAATATTGTTTCCATTTCTGTAGAATATTAAACGTCTCAATTCAGTAAGAGAAAGTCTCTCTGTCTTCTCTGCTAATACACTGTACACTAATAAATTGTTCCATTTTGACACCAAAAGGAAATCAAATGTTATTGCTTGTGGTACAGTATATCATTACCTTTCCTTTCTTCTTCCCTAATAGTTGCTCAGTTTACAACACCCATAAACTTAAGGATGGACATTTTGTTTGAAGAAACCTGAATGTTTGGTTTTCATAAGCAGCTTAACCCTCTCTCTACTACAAACGCCGAAGCTGCCCGAATTTTGTCAACCCATGCAGCCTGTATGCGCCGATTGCGCCCGCTGAACGCCAGGTCTAGTACGTTCACTTTCACTTTCTCCCTACCCACAATGCAATATACTAAGTTAGTGCTTCCTTTTCCTGACTCTCAGTGGTCCGTTTTTGGTTCTTACAGCAAGGAAAAACACCCACTAGTCTTTTTGAACGGATTTTTCGAAGTGACCCCAAATTTATTTATTTTTTCATCATGACGTGCGCAGTATTGACTCGGCGCGATACTCGGAGCGCCATTACGGATTTTTTTCTTCTAATTCATGGTTTGTTGTGTGACATTGTGTTAGCTTTCGAATGAAAATATCATCATTGCTATTCAATATGCATCTTTCAGAAATTAAATGTGAGTTCGACTTTATTCTGGGTGATTTTTTGAGATAAAAGATTTGGTGTGATGTTCGGAGTTACTTCCCATCACTCGGTACTCAGGATCGATTATCGGTTCGATTGATCAAGCGTTAAAGGGTTAAGCTAACTACACCATACATTGGACTGTGTTTTTTAGGGGTGAAAGGACTTTTAGAATTTTGTGCTTTCTCTTGTGATATCGCATACGATATATGCTGGTACAAATTCTTGACAAACTTATTGATTCCGAAGGGAAAGCTATCCTCTTCTTTGTTTTGCATTCCGCAACAGAGTTTTTGCCAATGTGTACTCTATGTAAACACTGACATTGTTTATGTCTCATTGTTGATAACCACGATGCCAAGGGGTGAAAGAGAAAGAGTGGAGATAATGCTGAATGTGCCGTTTGCCTTTGGAAGCTATTTGATCACGCAAAGGGTGAACATTGATTGCAAAAGAGTTTGCTTCTTTTGTTTTCGGGTTTTTTCCTCAAGAATTTGTGTAATGCATGTATTTTCATTCCTGTCACTGAAAGCAGTGTTCAGAAAAATTAGTAATAGAACCTGTGCCTTTCAACTTTTATTGCTAGGTCAGCTAGCCTTTCTTTAGTGGGGTTTTAACACATTTTTGATCAAATGTTATTTTAAATTTTATTTCCTTTTTTTCTGTGTTTTTTCATTTTTATAAAGCAAATGAATGGTCATTTATGGTTATTATTATTATTAGGTTGTTTTGTTTGCCTGTCCTACAGATTTTATTTTTAGACATGAACTGATTCCATTTGATAATTGATTGTCTGCATGCGTATTGTCTGGTTTAAAGAATTATAAAAAAAAATTCTGACACAGGTGTTTCTTGTTAGATGAATGTAAATGTTTTGTAAATCATGTACTTGCATGTATGATGTTAGTGAAACCACATTTTGAATTAATAAAGCACAAACTTTTTTTAAAAATAACGATTTAAACAAGAGAAATACGTACGTGCAAAGTCTGTTGAAGGAAAATCCACTAATACATTTCTCTTGAGAAATGACACACACAAACGCAAGCATGCACACACACACACACACACACACACACACACACACACACACACACACATGCATCTTTGGTCAAAGAATTCCTCGTAAACACTCAATATATTTCAAAATACCGTATTTTTCTGACTATAAGGCGCACCACCCAAATTTGACCCAAATTTCATATTTTGTTACTATATTTTCTTACTATTTCATCAGTCACATTATAAGGCGCAGGGGTCTCAGTCTTGGAGAAAAAAAAGTATCGCCTTATAGTCCGAAAAATATGGTAGATGTTTTTTTCATAAGCATTCTCTATAAAGTCCTTTAATGCGATGAGTGCTTAAAACTTCACTTTCCTACTTGAAAATGTTGCTTATGCCCTTTCTATCATGTAGAAGGGAAGTCATTAATTGCTGCTGCTTTATGATTTAGACAGGATTACGTTCGGACTATCTTTCTTTGATAAAACTGAGCTTGTGGTTGCGCTCAAAAGTAGAAAACTATCCCAAAGTCTCTTCGACATTCATGTCTTTCAGTGTGAATCATTTCATATGATCCAGTTAAATTTCATCCAGGAAATATCAGGGCTTCTTCAGGGTTATTGATTTACATTTGCTCACTTGTTTATTTTGAAATGTGTATTTAGATACGTTCCTTGAAAATTATGTATTCAATGACAATTTATGAAAGGGCTTTCAAGGGTCTTTTTGCGTTTGTCTGGTTTGTTGGGGGGGGAGGGGGGGGTGTCTTACCTGCCAACACTTTCTTGTGCTTAACAAGTTGAATAATACTTTAACAGTATTTTTGGGAATGCGTACTAACGTGGAATGTACACATTGTCCTAATGTGGAAAATACGTTTCGTCCTAACGTGGAATGTACATTTCGTCCTAACGTGGAATGTACAGGTGGGCCTAACGTGGGGAAACTCCCGTCCGTCCTAACGTGGAATGTACGTTTCGTCCTAATGTATACGTATGGATACTTGGAGTTTTCCACTTTAGGCCCAAGGGGACATTCCACGTTAGGATGGAAGGCACATTCCACGTTAGGCCGAACAGGAATTTTCCACGTTAGGCCCAATGGGACATTCCACGTTTGGATGAAAGGTACATTGCACGTTAGGCCGAAGGGGAGTTTTGTCACGTTAGGCCCAATGGGACATTCCACGTTAGGACGAAATGTACAAGACGCCATTTTTCTTTCCACCTTAGGCCGATTTTGCACTTTTTCCACGTTAGGACGAACTGTATTTTCCACGTTATTCCAGGGACCCGCATTTTTATGTTAAAATACTTGCACAGTATTTTAGAGCTTTGCTTATACATCTAGGCTCTGAATGCATGTGTGTGGTTGAGTTTGATGTAGATTTTTGAAGCACACTTGTGTTTAATGTTGCTCTTGTAGTCATGATTCGATAAGACTTTGCCAGATTTTCCATCTTAATTTATAATTTCACTTGATTTGCGTTTCAAAAACAAATTGAAATAACATTGCAAAGAATTTTGCAAGAACTACTTTATCATGTTAAAGAAAATGAGAATATAACACCAAGCAAGTCTTACTACTCTTAAGTATGCAGGAATTTTTTTTAGCTGTAATGGGTTTTTTCTACGCAAATATGTTCGATGTGTTGAGTAGACTATGCTAAAAGGCTTCCTCATCGTTTATGATTATTGTGTAATTTTTATCACTTAAAATTAAATTAGTACACTTTCCCCATGCCGGTAAATTTTAGTTCAAATACATGTAATCTCTCTTCTTTTTTTTATAAAGGCCTAAGCCAGGGAAAATCTTCTGACAGCAAAAGCACATAACAAGCTTTCAAAAATCAAAATAAAAGATCGATGGGAGATATTACAACCGATATTAACCCCTTGACTGCCACCAACGTATTACATACTGACCTGATGACATCACTGATGATGTCATCAGATTAAGAGGAATAACTCTGATATGCTGGCTTTTGCTCTAATGCAGTCAAGAGATTAATATCCCCAGACCATTTTGCCAGATTGGCTCCATCAGTTTTCTTTTTCGTGGCATGATTTGCCCAATGTTTTTTTCTTTAATTTTCTCTGGCAGTCAAGGGGTATCTTAGAATGCGGATCTATCATTTGAGGACTGTTTGTAGTTTGATCATAAAATACTTGTAATAACAACCTGCCATATCTTTTTGCTCCTGTCTCTTCCTACACGTCTGTACACTTGTGCACAAACAGGTATTTTCATGCACGCACCCATAATCCTATGTAGATGAAAGAGTAGATGGGAAGTAACTGATTCTGTTCCGAAAGATAAGTTTTCCTGAGCAACAAAAGAATTTGACACAGTCAAAAACTAATTTTTACATACTGGTACTTCATACAGCAAAGGTCTGGGTGTTCTTAAGTTCCTATCATGTTTCAGCTGTAAGTTTGCCTTTTTATAACTGAAAATTTGCATGTTTCATTTTTTTTAATCAATAAATGATATTACTTTTTGTTTGTTTGTTTTGCTTTTAAATGATAACACTGAAACTTTTTAAAAAATCATCATTTGTATACACATATATTTTTAACTATGTTATCTTGTTTTCTTTGTTGGGTGTTGATGATTGCTTAATGAACAATGTAAGTGTGTTATGCCATGTGTTTGTGGACTTGATTGCTGATTCATCTTCTGGTGAAAGGCACCAGCGTCTCTGTGAAAATTGCAAATGAACATGTTTTCTGTCTTGCTGACTACCAGTGAAAGTGGGGTCAGTGAATGCCACATGATTAAGTGCTTGCCAATCAATCATGCGTTTTTCTTTTCGGTGATAATGTTTTATTATTCTCACATGGTATTTTTTTGTTTCATTATCATGTTGCATGAGTAAGGGGGAAACAGAGGTTTTGATTGTGGTGTGTTTGTTCATTTTGTCAGAAAGCCGTTGATTTCCATCGCATTTTCGGTTTCTTGTGTCCAGACTCATGGTCAGTGCTGTGACCTCATGAAAAGCATGGGGTATGTTGTATGATACAATGCTGGTTATGGTTCATTAAAGGGATGCCCTTTATTTGGTGGTACCACGCCCAAAAAAAAAGTGGATGACTTTGTGTTCTTACTTAGGTGGTGATGAGTGAGTTTGAGTGAGGAATGTGAAGCTAATGCATTAGGCTGAACAGTTGGTCGTTTGGTTTAGGTTCTCTTCTACTTTATTTTGAACAGTAGAAAAAGGCAACATTCTGTTGTAGACATTGATTTGCATCAGGCCCGAATGATGTAGTAAAGCACCAAAGGACATTAATTTGTTGTTGTTGGTGTTGCTCCCAAGCGCTCATTCCAGATTCCAAATCACAGCCACACTTGTCAGGTCGTAGAATCTGAAACCTGTCCATAGGAAGAAAATCTATGATCGGTAATGAAGCGGCAAGCCACCAGAGGAGACACTGCGCTGCTCTCTGGGAAATTTTTTTTATTGCTACTAGGTTATAGGCCAGAACAGCCTGGTAATGTAACTAGAAGGTATCGCCAAGAGGCAGACATGTCCTCAGTCCTCCATCAAAATCAAAGGTCAAGGTCAGCAACAAAACACGAGACATATCAGCTTCAGGTTATATGCCACCCCACAAAATTTGAAGTGATTGTATGTAGCGGTTCATAAGTATTATTATTGTGACATGCAAAGAAACTGGGTCAAAGGTCAAGGTGCTTATGTCGTTAATATTTTGCATCATACATGATGATGTGACATTGATCTGATTTATTAACTTAAAAAGCTTGGGGGTGTCTGTATAAATAGTTCCCCACCTTCTGGGAGTTCTGTGCTTGTAACTTCCTCTAATATGTCACTCTCTTTGACTTTGACTTTTCCCTTTGCTTACTGTCATCTACTATCTTTCTGCCTTACCGGTCCATTCTCCTGGCTGTTTTCACGAAACACTTTCAAAAACGTTTCTTCCAGCCGAAGTCGGACTTGCTGGGCTTAACTATTTCTTAGTTAGGCACATAATGGCAGCATGACGCATCTGCGCTCATAATTGCCAGGAAACTGAGCGATCAAAGAAGAAGAAGAATCTAGCATCCTGGCTCAAATTAAAAGACAGTGTTCCCACTTCGAACGTTTTCATTGTGTAACTGCAAAGATGTGATAGGCATGCCCATGGCTAGGAATTTACGTTTTAGCATCAAGCTTCAAGCCCAAGGTCACAAAGGCTATGAAAATTTAAAAAAGAACATTCATAAATGGGGTTGTGTAGACCCCGAGAAAATCTGACTGAAATCCGTCCAGTACATTTTGAGCAAAACATGTGACACACTGTCAGACAAGACAGGTAGAACCCAAAGCATATACTCTTCGTTCCACTTTTGTGGAACAAGGACAACTAAACGGTCGTTGGGGCCAACAATACGCTTGTTCAAGTGATCATCTCCCTGTCCGTCGCCATCGTGAATATAGTAACAGTTACGCGATAGCGACGGTCTGTCCCTCTCTCTCTCTCTTTCTCTCTCCCCAAGTGCACGCAAGTAGGCACGCATATGCACACAAGTCAACACATACATTTTTCCTGGAACGTTGTAGCCTGCCGATCATAACCCCCCCCCTTTGGGTTTTTTAGTTATGGATCAATAGGTTTAGGTGCTCTCCCCAGTTTTCCCCCACGTTGGCGTTTATATCCAAAATTGGATTCTGCCGAGGAACCTCAAGATCAAGAAGATCAAGATAAACGGTCTCTCTCTCTCTCACGCGGGCGGGCGCGCACAGACACACACACACACACTGCAACAAGAACAGTGTTGCACTGTGTCTACGAATTTGGAACACTGCCAACAATGACTTGCGCTGTCAACACAGAATAAGTGGGCCTAGTTACGCTATTTTTGGGGACTACATTAAAGCTATTTTTTGTTCCTGGGTTTTTTGTATGCGTCCACGAATAGAACGGCAAATTAGTGTGTGCATCGAAACCAAAACTACAGTAGTCGTATTGTTCCTGTCTTTTTTTGCTGCATTGTAGGCCTAACATTTATTGGAAACCGAAACCGAAAGTAGTCGTAACTATATATATTTAGGCAACGTAGCCTACACTTATTTTCGAGATGGTGGTGCCGTGTGTAAGCTGAATTTTGTTGCACTGGTAATTCTGACAGACAGTAATAACACGATTTTAGCATTGTTTATATTTCCAGTGTGTTCATGGGCACCGGATTAACACAGTAGTTTATTGACTGGATACATCTGCACGGGGTAAGTAGACTAGTAGTAGATCATTTACTAGTATTATAATTTTGTTCTTTCCTTTTCCGCCCTAGGAGTCTAAGTTTGTCAATGTTTTTTTATGTGCAAAAATTACTCAGAAATTTTACTGTGGGTTTTAAGAGTTATGAACGGATTTTTTGTTTTTAATGAAATATCGTTGACAGATTGGGTATTGTGCCAAAACTAAACAATTATAGAACTTTAATTTTATTTTATCAATCGATTTCAGTCTTCTTCTTCTTCTTCGTTTTCTTGTTTCCGAGCTTCAGCGAAGCGGGGGGAACTATTTGTTGTCTTTCTTCGAGGCAATGGAGAGCTCGCCTTGAATGAAGCGAAATGGCAATTATAATTACTTTGGCTATCAATATGGACTAAATAGTTCTAGGACAGTTTAGTGGTGGTTTATTCGAGGACAATTTGAGAATGCCAGTGAGTTCGCCCCAGGTTAGTTTGCCCCAGAATGGTGAGTTCGCCCCAAAGTGAATTCGCTACAGTCACAGAATGGGCTCGCCCCTTCCTTCCTTGGTGAACAGGCATCAATTTGATGCCTCAATCACGTCTCAAGTTCAACTTCAACTTCCTTCCTTTAAGTGACCACAGTCACACTTGACTATTCTGTCACTGTAGAAATTGGGGATCCTCTCTCTCTCTCTCTCTCTCTCTCTCTCTCTCTCTCTCTCTCTCTCTCTCTCTCTCTCTCATGGGGGGGGGGGGGGGCCCCGGGGCGCACAGACACAGAATTTGGAACACTGCCAACAATGACTTGCGCTGTCAACATAGAATAAGTGGGCCTAGTTACGCTATTTCTGGGGACTGTACATTAAAGCTATTTTTTGGTCCTGGGTTTTTTGTATGCGTCCACGAATAGAACGGCAAATTAGTGTGTGCATCGAAACCAAAACTACAGTAGTCGTATTGTTCCTGTCTTTTTTTGCTGAATTGTAGGCCTAACATTTATTGGAAACCGAAACCGAAAGTAGTCGTAACTATATATATTTAGGCAACGTAGCCTACACTTATTTTCGAGATGGTGGTGCCGTGTGTAAGCTGAATTTTGATGCACTGGTAATTCTGACAGACAGTAATAGCACGATTTTAGCATTGTGGTCACCATTTATATTTCCAGTGTGTTCATGGGCACCGGATTAACACAGTAGTTTATTGACTGAATACATCTGCACAGGGTAAGTAGACTAGTAGTAGATCATTTACTAGTATTATAATTTTGTTCTTTCCTTTTCCGCCCTAGGAGTCTATGTTTTTGTCCTTGTTTATTATGTGCAAAAATTACTCAGAAACTTTACTGTGGGTTTTAAGAGTTATGAACGGATTTTTAAAAAAAAGAAATATCGTTGACAGTTTGGGTATCGTGCCAAAACTAAACAATTATAGAACTTTAATTTTATTTTATCAATCGATTTCATTCTTAATCTTCTTCTTCGTTTTCTTGTTTCCGAGCTTCAGCGAAGCGGGGTGAACTATTATTTGTTTGTTGTCTTTCTTCGAGGCAATGGAGAGCTCGCCTTGAATGAAGCGAAATGGCAATTATAATTGGTTTGGCTATCAATATGGACTAAATAGTTCTAGGACAGTTTGGTGGTGGTTTATTCGAGGACAATTTGCGAATGCCAGTGAGTTCGCCCCAGAGTTAGTTCGCCCCAGTTTAGTTTGCCCCAGAATGGTGAGTTCGCCCCAAAGTGAGTTCGCCCCGAAGTGAATTCGCCACAGAATGGGCTCGCCCCTTCCTTACTTGGTGAACAGGCATCAATTGATGCCTCAATCACGTCTCAAGTTCAACTTCCACTTCCTTCCTTTAAGTGACCACAGTCACACTTGACTATTCTGTCACTGTAGAAATTGGGGATCCCCCCCCCTCTCTCTCTCTCTCTCTCTCTCTCTCTCTCTCTCTCTCTCTCTCTCTCTCTCTCTCAGTCACACACACACATTCAATCACATTGACATACTATATTCAATTCAGACAAATTTATTCTCCATTAAAATAGAAAAAGTGCACACCAACTCATGCGCAAGCCGGCATGCATGCAGTCAGTGAGTCACACACCTGCGCGCTCACACTGTCTCTCATGCACACACACATTCATGCACGCAAACACATACACATACACACACGCAAGCACACATTCATGCACGCAAACACATACACATACACACACGCAAGCACACATGCTTGCATGCACAAACACATACACATACACACACGCAAGCACACATGCTTGCATGCACAAACACATACACATACACACACGCAAGCACACATGCTTGCATGCACAAACACATACACATACACACACGCAAGCACACATGCTTGCATGCACAAATTAAACACAGCATACAAAAACAATGAAAAGAACACACACATACACACACACACTTAAAAATAAATTTGAAATAACAAATAACAAAAATAAACGGTGGACACAATGTTCTTGACCTAAGGATAAGATTAAACAGACTATATTTTAAAACATTTGACACCCTAGACCCATGCCAACACGAGGGGTGTTCAAATCTTTTTTTGGCAGGTAGTCCAATGGACTAAAACGGACTAAAAAAACCAACAACCAACAACCAAGCATTCAGATAAAAGTCTGCAAACTCACTCTATCTCTGTCTCTGTCTGCCCCCCCCCCCCCCCCCTCTCTCTCTCTCTCTCTCTCTCTCTCTCTCTCTCTCTCTCTCTCTCTCTCTCTTTCTCTCTCTCTCTATATATATCTATCTATCTATCTCTATATATCTATCTTTAAATCACTCACCAGGGTCTGTATTCACGTGGAGATCACAATCAAGAGACTTACCATCATGCTAACTTAGATGCTCTTCCAAAAGCTTCTAAGTTAGTATGATACTAAGTCTCCTGCTGTCTCAACGTGAATACAGGCCCTGGCTGTTATGTTTTCATTCTTTTTATGGTATGCAACTTGAGACGAACAACAAATGGTCACTCTGGAGTCAGCCCACAAAACAATGGTCACCAAGTGACTAGTCCACTCTGAGAGAGAGAGAGAGAGAGAGAGAGAGAGAGAGAGAGAGAGAGAGAGAGAGAGAGAGAGAGAGAGAGAGAGAGAGATTACTGGCACATCAATGAAAGTATGTGAATGGTCTAGGTGCACCAGCTTTTGCACTTTCTAATTCTAACACTGAATATTTTCACACACACACACACACACACACACACACACACACACACACACGCACAGAGAGAGAGAGAAAGAGAGAGAGAGAGAGAGAGAGA